>JAXGGA010022476.1:0-14908 GCA_038373865.1 Uloborus plumipes
GTAGTAGTTTTTATCTAAATAAGTACTTTAAAGAAAAAACACAGTTTGACATTTTTTTTTTTTTTTTTTTTTGTAACCGAGCGAGTCTCGGTCTCCCGGTACTTTTTCATAAAATTAAACTATTTTAAAATGATTTGCTTCAAATTGATCACAGATGCCTTCTGTAATGTTACTTTGCAAAAGTAGTCAAGTAAGGTCGTATTTTGCTCACATATTTGCAAAATATCCCATGAACAGGACGCTAAATAACTTAATAAATATGGCAACGGCGAACTATTTTAAGCCTAAAATGTATGTAAACCATTCCAAATAAGGGTTTTAAGCAGATAAAAATTGAAAAAAATTGTTGAAAAAAAATTGGGCATAAATGGGTTAAATTTTGAAGATTTCCAGAAACAGTACTTCTTTGACAGATTTTTTTAGCTCCTCAAAGAACATATCTTACACTAAAAATGAACGTTGTTTTTACAGTATAATACAGCTAATTTTATAGCAAGTAAAAATTGCTGTGAAATTGCTCATTTTACAGTCATTAACTGTAAAATTGCTAATTTTAAAGTTTATTACCGTTCATTTTACGGTTTTAAACTGAAACCTCTGCTACCAGTACTATACTGTTGCTTTTACAGTATACAGCTAAATTTTACGGCAATAAACTGTAAAAAATCGAACTTTACTATAAGAAACTGTAAAATTGCTAGTTTTACAGTTTGTTACTGTGCATTTTACAGTTTTAAATTGGAACCTCGGTTGCCAGTATTATACTGTAAAAACAACAGTTCTTTTTTTACAGTGTACGAGATACGTCTGTTACGGAGAAAATAATATTATTTAAACATTTTTTCTAAAAATCTTCAAAATGTAACTGTATTATACGGATGTAAAGACCATGTTCTTCATAAGGTTCGTGAAATTAAAAAAGTATTTAACATATTTCCAGTCTTTGTAAGCTGTTATGTGAAAACTGATATGTCTGTTACCGTGGAATTGCCCTATTGATATATTGCCGTAATCATAGCCGTATTTAAGGGGTGGGTTTTTAGGGTTCAAACCCCCTCCGACATTTTTCAAAACTGCTACAAAAATGTTTTTTATAGTTTCTCTCTGAAAAAAATATTATTGCTATTTTATTTTAATTTTCTTACTTACTTTGAAACTGCATTTGAAAAATGAAATTATCATCTTTACTAATATATAAAGCTGTAGAGTTTGTTTGTCTGTTTGTTTGTTTGTTTGTTTGTTTGTTTGTTTGAACGCGCTAATCTCAGGAACTACAGGTTCGATTTGAAAAATTCTTTTTGTGTTGAATAAGTCCATTTATCCAGAAAGACTTTAGGCTATAGTTTGAAAAGATTCGATTAGCGATTCGTTTTTTATTCGAATTCAAGGCAAATTTTCACTTAAATCGCCGAATACTGGGGTTAAAAATTACTTGCACATATTAATGTTACTTATCGTTGGAAGCAGAAAAATTTTGTCCGTCCTATGCAGTTTGTTCCGATTCTCTAACTTAAACACAGCACCAGTTATTCAATTTTTAAACTTGCCTTTTGCAAGGCTTCACCCGATTTCTTGCAATACTTGGTTCATTAAAACCATCAATAAAAAATAAACTAATTATTCCACAGTTTTGATTTTTACGCCATTGGATAGAGCGATATTTTTAACCCCAGAATTGATTCGACTTACAGTCGAAGAACCAAGCTTTTATCTCCACTAGAAAAAAAGTTACAAGCGTTTGAACTTTGAGCTCGAAAACCTCTTTCCTGATCAAACTATTAACGTTTTATTGCGTTGCTCTGGCGACATCTTTTAAATTCATTGTTGGTGTCCTTTTCTTCATTTCGTTTCCTAAAAGCATTTCATTTTACGGCGTTTCAACAAGGCAAATAATGCGATCGTCCGTGTTTCACTTGAATTCCTGCCTACTTAATGACTTATATTTTTTTTTCTGGTACCATTTTGAAAATGTGTTTCAAATTAAATTGTAATTAATGTTTTTAGCAGGGATTTTTTTTGGCTGCGATCTAAATATTAAAACAACTTTTTTGTTTGGAATTTTGCAATTAATGTTACAGGAAGAGAGCGGTTTGGAAATATTTGTTTTTGGTAGGGAATTGTATTTGTTTATTAGGGAGAGTGTTAAATATGTGCTACGTGACATTGTTTTTATTCCTGAGGAAGCATGTGCAAATAATGCGATTGACTTTTTTATGCGGGAAAGTTTTTTAGCGAGCCGCTTTAGCGGGGAGTAGTTTTTTGAAACCGGTTTCGCTAAAACTTTCCTCCCTCCTTTAAATGCGAGCCGCCTTGGCGGCGAGTAGTTTGCTGAAACTTTCCTCGCTACTTTAAAGGCGAGCTGCCTTGGCGGTTATATATCATTATATACCGCCTTGACGGCGAGTAGTTTATTTAAATTTTCATCACTACTTTAAAGCCCGTGCAACGCCGGGCCCCACAGCTAGTTATTGAATAATTGTACAAATTAAGTGTTTTTTCTGCAGTATTTATTACTTCCTTTTACTTAGTAAAGGAATATTGTGATCACGAAAAAAATTTTACTCAAATTTCGGTCTAAATTTTGACTTTGCTCACCCCCGAATGAATGTCGCGTAGTTTTTTCGACCTATCAGCACGTGCATATGTACCTAACAACATACAAACAGCCGAAAAATCAATTTCGACCACCCCCGAGTAAATTACGACGAGTTTTCTCGTGACGTCTGTGTATACGTACTATGTGCGGATGTATGTGCGTATGTATGTCGCATAACTCAAAAACTATATGCCGTAGAAATTTCTAGCTTGGTATGTAGGCTCTGAGGGGGGTCTAGTTGTGCACCTTCCCTTGTGATTGCATTCGAATGTTCCCAAGGGGGTCTTTTGCACCTTTTTTGGGGTAAATCAATGTTAATTTCAATACAGACACAAGTGATATGAATTGGCGCGACCACTCGGCGACATGTCGCCAAGCTTTTGGTCGCCAAGTGATTGACGCCAACTTGGCGACATATCGCCAAGTTGGCGACAAATTTGGCGAAAACATTATTTTTTGAATTTGGGTTCAACTTGGCGCTATTGGTGATATTTTGCGAAAAATTCACTGAATATTAAAATCAGCAATATTTAGAAAATTAACCATTGTAAGATATTTTTTGCATTGTTTTGTGGCAGATTAGGGGAGTAAATATTTGAATTGTTACCTTGCTCGCTCCAAGCACTTTTTTTAACACTTAAGACAACTACTTAGAAATTTACACGTAAAAGGAAGTAGTGTGGGGTCCATACCAGATTTTTTTTATTGTAGTTATTGCAAACATAATTTCTTAACAATACACCTGTCCCTTCAAATTTTTAATGTCACAAAAAAAACATCAAAATTCTTCAAATTTGTTAGTACCAAACTCTATATTCAACGCATTTTACAAGAGTCGTAAGATAAAATTTTCAAAAGTACTCCTTGGAATTTGAGTATAAGAGTAAACTAATCTATCCGGATTTTTTTTTCTACATTGAAAAGAAGTCATTTTTTTTTTACATTTTCATGTTAATATTATCCTTTTAACATCTATTGTAACAAAAATCAACAGCATATAGAACATGAAATCAAATTTTATTGACTTTATAGATTTCACGAGAAATAAGTTTGGAGAAACCCTCCCCGAAACTAGGGTCTGGTTACGGCCCTGGGCGTAATCAGTTTAAATCCTTACCTGGTACAACTGTAGTAATCGGCATATCCGGTGAATTTGCAGACCACAGAATCATCTCCGAAAAAAGCCACTCTGATGTCTCTGACGGAATCTAAAAGAAAAAGAAATCTATCCTTTATACAGCAACTAGCTGATGTGCCCGGCGTCGCACGGGTTTAAATGCAACATACCAGATCCAAGAAAATATGTAAGTATATAACTTTCAACTAAGGCAGGGATTCAAGTGAAACAGGCAATCGCAAAAAACAATCGCGACTGGAAATGAATTACATTAGAACGTTTCTTGATAAAAACATCGTGACGTCAGCGTGACGTTTGCCTATGAAAAACGAGCTAGATAAAACGTCACAGCCTACTTGGCGAATAAGAGGAGATCGCTGAGTGCTTGTGAGCTCTTATTGGCTCCACCTGTAGTGACGTCATGCCAATTTAAGTTGATGATAATGTAATTCACTTCCAGTAGCGATTGCAATTCGAAGCGATCGCAGTGCTGTTTCACTTGAATCCCTGCCTAAGCCCAGTAGAATCATATTTCTCAAAAGCATTTTTATGACCATGCGGTATATTAACTGGGTGTAAAGAAGAACGTAAAATCAAATTTATCACTTTCTATTTTCTAACTGTTGCCAAAATAAATTCTCTGTTTATCTAACCCGGTATCGATTATTGGCATAGATGAATCTAAAAATCCAAAGAAAGCAATAAATTTCACACTTACTCCAGAGAAGCCTTGGTTCACATTTTCATTATGATCACTATTAATATTGTTGTTGCCAGGCAACCAAATTTTTGCAACAATGGTCTGAAAATTTAATCATTTAATGGGGAAACTGTATGAAATTTACTATTTTCCACAACAACTTTTTTAATCTAAGCTTTTTAGAAATAAATTATAGCTTATCCTGCTCCCTGTTATTGCAGATATCTACGGTGAAAAAATTGTTAAAATCGGTCCAGTAGTTTTGAAGTTTACCCCGGACATACGTATACAAAAGTAGTCTTTTATGTATACAGATATGATCTTCTGGAATATATATTTGCAACATTTTATCATATTTTCTTCTGTACATTTTGAAATCCGCAGAAATTTAATTTCGTCCATATGCTAAGTTTCTTGAAAACCATTTATCTTTTTTTTTTCTCCTAAAAGGTAGAAATGACATTTCTGTTTCCCTAAAATTCTATTTTCACAGTAAATGACATTAAGAAGGTTATACATTTTAATAAGAAGAAAACTTGCTTGTAAAGTATTGTAATAAATTTGAAAAGAATATGCTCGGAAATAAAATATGACAACTTGTTGAATGTATAGCGTCATTTTGAATGTAAAACCTTCACGCTAAAACAAAGTTACCTTAATCGTTTCACGACATTATTTAATTTCGTGTCGTCAAACATATTTGGAATGCTTTGAGCAATAAACTAAAGACCTTCAACGTTGCTTTAAAATCGTTGACCCATTTATGGTAATGATTTTTTTTCAACAAAAGTAGACGAATCGTTAATAATATAAAAATTAACAATCACTAGATTTGAAAAGCGAAATTAAGTTATTAGCCCACAACCCACCTTTTGAAACATTTCCACCAGAAAAACATCTCTAATGCATATTTATTACCAAATCCTTGTCCATCAACGCCGAGATGGGAGGTAATTAAATAAAGACATCCTCAACCGAACTCGCTAATGCTCCGCCCCATACGGCTCAGGGCATCCCAGTCCGCTTCTTAATCAGCAAGCACAATGCAATTAAACAGGTTATGCAGCAGCACTTCCTTTTTCTCCATCGAGCTGCGTAATGAGCTCTGTGGCCACCCCGACTTCAGCATTTCAGTCACATCTCGAGATAAAGTTAAGGATATTTTTAGGAAACTGGAGATTTGGAGATCATTAGCGAAACCTTGAGGTTTCCATGATGGCGCTTAAACGTTCGGTTTGAATATCTAATGAGAGGGGGAAATTAATTTTTACGGGTTCGTTCTATTCCGGATCTTAATTCGATATGCCTTTTAGTGGAAGCGGAAAGTTATATCGGTAATTGTTCGATGAAAAAGTACTTTTTAAGGAAGTGACGATGTTGCTTCCTCTTTACTACGCCCTCTAGTGAGTGGTAACATAACCGGAGAAGCGATTCGCAGTAAATTCATTTTTAAAAAATAAATAAGTAAACAAAATAAATTTCTTGTGAATTACAGAGTTATTAAAGCTAATAGTTTAATAACTAATCCGCAAAAATTAAGTTGTTTTATTTTCTAAATTTTTGAGTTTCTGTTCTATACATTTTTAATGTGGATTCATGTAATGATGACTTCAACTTTTAAACATTAAGTAAAGGTGTTTCGATAACCGGAGAAGCAATGAGCAGTATATTAATTTTAATATTATACAAATAATGATAAATAAATAAGAAAACAAAATAAATGAATTTCTTGTAAATTACAGAGTTATCTACTTATATTAAAAATTGAGTATCTTTCTAACTATCTTTCTAACTATCTTTCTTTCTAACTATCTTTCTTTCTAACTATCTTTCTATGTCACGCTTCTTTCTCCTGAACGCCAATGAACTGAAAGTCGAGCCAGGTACCGATAGATAGGTAATTTTTCAAGTTTCATTAGTTTCAATTCATATAATTATACGATTTTAATTAGCGAAGATATCAATTAATAAGTAGTCAAATTTAAAGCGATTAAGCCTAATAAATGATTAAATATGAAAGCCATTGTTGCATTGCAAAACGTGGGTGCCATGAAACAGTAATAAAAATGATAATGCGAATTTTGAATGAAGGCTTAACTAAATCAAACACGAAACTCATAAGCGGGCGACTTACATAGTATTTTTATCGCTAGCTACTTGTAATATTTTGAAACATTCATTTGTTGAAGAGCCATCTACTTATATTAAAAACTGAGCATCAATGTCTGCTTTTTCTCCTTTGAGCGAGCTGAACTTACTGAAACTTTCCTCACCATCTTGAAGGCGCGAAGCATCTCAATAATTCGAATGATTTTTTTTATATAGGAAAAAAGTAAAGGCGTGAAGCGCCTGTAAGCGAGCCGCCTTGGCGGGGAGTACTTTCTTGAAAATTTTTTCTCACTACTTTCAGGGCACGAGGTGCCCGTGCAACGCCGGGCCACGTGCGTGGTATGTCTTGAAATCGAATGAACATTAAATTATATCAAATAATATAAATTCAGAATGAGGTAAAAGTTAGAGAGGGGGGACGTTATGCATCAACATGCCGCAGGAAGCTAATCTAGCTGCCCTGGCAGCTAGTCTACTTATATTAAAAACTGAGTATCTTTCTTTCTAACTATCTTTCTATGTCACGCTTCTTTCTCCTGAACGCCAATGAACTGAAAGTCGAACCAGGTACCGATAGATAGGTAATTTTTCAGGCTTCATTAGTTTCAATCTATATGATTATACGATTTTAATTAGCGAAGATATCAATTAATAAGTAGTCAAGTTTAAAGCGATTAAGCCTAATAAATGATTAAACTTCCAAGACATTTTTTCTTACCGTTGCCATTTTGAATTAAAACGTTAATTAAATTATTGATTTAAAATTCCAAGATATTTATTTCTTTCCGTTGCGATTTTAAGGCAGGAATTCAAGTGAAACACGGACGATCGCAACTCACCAATGCAATCGCAAATTCCAAAATTTGGATTCAAGTGAAACGAATTCACTTGAATTCGACTTACAGTAGCGGTTGCAATATGCGATCGCCTCGAAGCGACTGCAATGGTGTTTCACTTGAATTCGGCCCTAAATTAAAACGTTAATTAAATTGAACTTTTTAAAATGAAAGCGTGTTATTTTTTTCCATTGTCATTTTAAATACGTGTTATAACAAAATTCTAACAATTGTTTTTATTCTAATTATTAATGACATATTTTTTCTCTGGTACCATTTTGAAAATGTGTTTTTAAATAAAATTGCAATTGCTGTTTTTAGAAGGGACTTTTTCTGGCTGCGATCCATAAGTAGTCAAATTTAAAGCGAATTTTTAATTAATAAGTAGTCAAATTTAAAGCGATTAAGGCAGGGATTCAAGTGAAACAGCACTGCGATCGCTTCGAATTGCAATCGCTACTGGAAGTGAATTACATTATCATCAACTTAAATTGGCATGACGTCACTACGAATGGAGCCAATAAGAGCTCACAAGAAGTCGGCGATCTCCTCTTATTCGCCAAGTAGGCTGTGACGTTTTATCTAGCTCGCTTTTCATAGGAAAACGCCACGCTGACGTCACGATGTTTTTATCAAGAAACGTTCGAATGTAATTCATTTCCAGTCGCGATTGTAATTTGCGATTGCCTGTTTCACTTGAATCCCTGCCTAAGCCTAATTAATGATTTTAAACTTCCAAGACATTTTTTCTTACCGTTGCCATTTTGAATTAAAACGTTAATTAAATTATTGAACTATTTAAAATTCCAAGATATTTATTTCTTTCCGTTGCGATTTTGAATTAAAACGTTAATTAAGTTGAACTTTTTAAAATGAAAGAGTGTTATTTTTTTCATTGTCATTTTGAATACGTGTTATAACAAAGTTCTAACAATTGTTTTTCTTCTAATTATTAATGACATATTTTTTCTCAGGTACCATTTTGAAAATGTGTTTTTAAATAAAATTGCAATTGCTGTTTTTAGAAGGGACTTTTTCTGGCTTCGATCCAAATATTAAAAGAACTTTTTCGTTTAGAATTTTGCAATTAATTTTACCGGAAGAAAGCGGTTTGGAAATAATTGTTTTTGGAAAGGAATTTTATTTGTAATTTAGGGAGAGTGCTAAGTATGCGCTACTTGACATCGTCTTTATTTTTGAGGAAGCATGTGAAAATAATTCGATTGATTCTTTGATGCAGGAAAGCTTTTTAGCGGGGAGTAGTTTATTAAACTTTTCCTTGGTACTTTAAAGGCGAGCCGCCTTGGCGGCGAGTAGTGAATTGAAACTTTCCCCGCTACTGTAAAGGCGAGCCGCCTTGACGGCGAGTAAACTGTTTAAACTTTCCTCATTTCTTTAAAGGCGAGCCGCCTTGGTGGCGAGTAGTTTTCTCAAACTGCCTTCACTACATTACAGCCCGTGCAACGCCGGGCTACGCAGCTAGTAAAAGCTAATAGATGAATAACTAACCCGCAAAATATAAGTTGTCTTATTTTTTAGATTTGAGTTCAATACATTTTTAACGTTGATTCACGTACTTGTTAAAATCAAGTAAATGTTTTTCGGTAATCGTAGATTGCAAACTTAATAAATTATAGGAAAATTGCTTCAAAATGAACGAAATTCTTTATCGTAACTTAATGTAACTTAAATGTAATTTATTAAATTGATAATTAAAAAATGAGTCACAGAAAATATTTAAGCACGTTTGCGGCAAATTTTCAGTTGATTGGAAAATAAAAGATCATTGATATCCGTCCCCCCCTACACCTTTTTTTTTCAGATCCCTTATTTTTCTTCGATTAAATGATGTGCTATAAGTCAAAAAATGAATAGATTAGAAAAAAAAACTTTGAAGTCTTTTTTGAAGTCATAAATTTGAAGTTTTACCTTTGCAAAAAATTCCAACGAGATCAGAAATAAATAAATTACTTCTGGATTCAGAGCTGAAAAAAACATTAAAATGAAATAACTAAAACATATAAAAAAGCGTAACTATCACATGATAGTGTACGACTGATGAAGGGCAATCATGGTTTTTGTGATAGATTCATTTTGCGATTATGATTTTCGTGAAGAGTCAGTTTTTCCATTACAATTTTTGTGAAGTAATATATTTGCAATTATTCTGGGAAGGATTCGCTTTACGATAATGATTTTTTTTTTGAAGGTTCAGTTTTGTAATTATGAGTTTGGTGAAGATTCAATTTTACAGTAATAATTTTCGTGATGGTTCCTTTTCGGGACTTTGATTTTTTGTACGATAAATTTTGCGTTCACGTTTCAAGAATGCCGAGTAGGAAAAAATGATTTTTGTGAAATACTCATTTTCAGATCGCGATTTTTGTAAACAATTCATTTTGCACTCAGGACTTTGAGTAGATAATTTTGTGATCCTATGCTTTGTTTATGGTTCTTTAAAAAAGGAATCTAAACAAACCAATAACTTTTTGAAATTAATAACTCCAGTGAAAGGAGAAGAAATAGTTTTATAATGTCTCGCAGAAAATTAGAGTTGACAGCAGTTTCGTTAGCTAAAAAGGTGAACAGCATCAGGGAATAAGACCTTACCGGCAAGGGGCGGAACTGAGCTTCTCCTCCCGTACCGTCCGTTGGGATAGAACTGTTGTGCCCTCGTTTCGCAGAGGAGGGAGCAACAGAGCAGGGCCAGGATCACAACGGCCACGTGTCTGGAACTACACAAGAAGAGGGACGCCATCTTGGATTTGTCTGCAAGGGAGATCAGAAAAAATATATCCATTAAAACCGCTTTCAATTTTCGCTTTAAATACTAAAATACAACAACATCGCATACACAAAGAAACAATTTGAATAGGAACTTTTTAGGAATTCGATTCTGATAGTGTTACAGTTGTGAACAATTCATTTTCACAAATGCGTCATTTCTACGTATATGATTGCACTTGATTTCCGGAGTATTAAACTTTGGCTTTTGATATTAATATAATCGAACGCAAGGAGCATTTATCTACATTAATAATATAAAGTAAAAATAAAATTAATTTGAATTTTCATATATCGAATTCAAATTATGTTCTTCGCTATCACGAATTACGATAAGTGTGTGGTGTACGTCCGAGAACACATAACCCGACTTTTCCAAAGAGTCTTAAAATTTTTTTAGCTCAGTGGAGAAAGTATTGAGTTTCCATAACGATAGACCCCGTATCAAACTCGCCAGGGACACACATCAGTGCGCCACATATTGGTGACCCGAAAACACAACAGATGGCACTATCTACCGCCAGTACCTCGCCAACATATAATGCATTGTGAAGGAGCAGGGGCTAGCGGACGCGCCACGTTGGCCGACTGCCAATCTGGTAAAGGAACCATCCGGTAACTGAAGTCCAAAAAGAAACATAGCAATTTGTCATGGTTCAATATAAACTATCCAACAGTTTTCGTCTTTTAAAATTGGTACCTTTTACGGCTGTGAACGTACGGTCACGTCTACAAGGAGTATTAATCATTCTTTTCAAAGAATAACGTATTTTATAAATTGACTAGCTGTCAAGGCAGCTAGATTAGCTTCCTGAGGCATGTTGATTCATAATGCCCCCTCGCCCCAACTTTTTCCTCATTCTGATGTTATATTATTTGATATAATTCAGGCTTGGAGTAATCGCCGATTACGTAATCGTAATCGGCGTAATCGATTACGTTTTTTAGTAATCGTAATCCTAATCATAATTTGGAAATGGATCACTCGTAATCGTGTAATCGTAATTTTAATCAAGTATTTGTTGTGTAATCGTAATTGTAATCTACATTTAAATAATCGTAATTTGGCCTTGTAATCGTGTAATCCCGACTTTTTCAGAAAGTGAAAGCTTCTTAGTTGCGTTTCTATAATAGTTTGAAAAAGATAAGAGAGCTATTTCGTGCTCCTTGAAGGTCACAAAGTTGAGCCCAAGGCCCTAACGTAAGCGCTTTGTAGCCCATGGTGCCTATGACAGGCAGAGCCCAGAGGACCGTCTTCCATCTCAGAGTCGGT
This sequence comes from Uloborus plumipes, assembly GCA_038373865.1. Classification (NCBI taxonomy): domain Eukaryota; kingdom Metazoa; phylum Arthropoda; class Arachnida; order Araneae; family Uloboridae; genus Uloborus; species Uloborus plumipes. The sequence continues at coordinate 11,416 of JAXGGA010022476.1, forward strand.
CGACTGCCTCTGCTGATTTAGGATAGGTCATCAATTTTCCCTTTCATCAACTGACAATGAAAAGGACAAACCCCCACAAACCTCAACCCTTGTTGCCGGCGGCCTGCGTACGAAGAAAACAGTGGTATCGAAATACTAACACATGTTTTCAGTTCGACAGAGTATTCTGTAAACAGTTGCAACCCAATCGTGCAGTTGTATGCCTTTTGGTGTTTTTCTCCCACTTTGACTTTCATTGTATATTTTCTTTTTCAAAAGACGAGCCAATTTGCAATCGTGTTTCGGTGATCATTCAAGAACAAGAAGTAATCATTGCGATGACAACACCCTGGTGATTTTTTTTTTTTTTTCAAAATATTTTCACTTATAATTTAATCTTAAATTTATGCTTCATATTTTAATGCTAATATTATAAAAAATCATTAAGTATATAAAAGAAGGAAAAGTTGCGTATTTAAAGATTTTTAAAACATGTTTTATGTGCTTGATTTAACGTCTGATTTATTTTTAAGTGTTAATTATCTTTTTGCATTTAGAATAATTTCAATACACTTTTATTTATGTTTATTGTTTTATTTTCACATTTTTAGTGGCAATAATAGCATTTCAGTGTACCTTAAAACTGTGACATATAAAATGGTCATACACACAGAAAATAAATAAACAAGTAAATAAATAAGATAAATAAATAAACTCATTAGATGCAATCATTAGTTGCGATTATCTCAATGATATTAGTAAATCAAAAACCATAATTTCTCAACTATGACATTGTTGCTGCGGAGAAGCATTCAAGGTTCGTATTCTTCCTAAAATTCTATTCAAAATTTGCACCCCCTAAAATTTTGCCGGTGTTCTTAAAAAAGTTGGAAAACTTTACAGGGGTCTGTTTGGGAGAATTTAATGGACGTTTTACAAAGTATTTTATTGTAATATATTTTAATGCTCATATTATTTTTATCAATGAGTATATAAAAGAAGAAAAAGTTGTGTATTAATAGATTTTTAAAACATTTTTTATGTTTAAAAAATATTAAATTTTACATGAAAATTTTATTTTTAAGAATTTTATAATTTCAATATTGATTACATGTAGACAATTTATAAATTTTCAATTTGTATTTTCTGTGATAATAATTTTTTACCAAAATAAATAAATGGTTAATTTATTAGACTAAAATAAAAAATATTACTTGCTGTGCAATATTGTATGATGTTTTAAAGAAGATTTAAATTTTACATGCTTCATTTTCCTTCCCCTTAACTAATAAGGTGCACCAAAACTTGACCCCCTAACAAAAATTTCTGGATCCTCCTTTATATATATACATTGCTCGACATTGAAAATGCAACACCAAGAAGGAGTGGTCAGAAATTGATGAAATTTGGTAAGAAGACAAGACAGAGACAGCATGGAACAATAAGTGATATTTATTTCAAAATAAATAAGCAAAATTTAGAGCGAGGACGGCGTCGGCTCAGTAAGAAGTAGGACCACCGCGGACAGCGATGCACGAAGAAACACGTCTAAGCATGGAGTCAATAAGCCTGCGGATGGTGTCCTGAGGGATGGCACTCCATTCCCTTTCAACCATTTGCCACAGTTCGTCCTCTGAACGAGGCAGTGACAGGTCCTGCAAACGGCGTCCAATCACGTTCCACACATGTTCGATTGGTGACAAGTCAGGAGAGTATGGTGGCCAGGAAAGCATCTGTACACCTCGTAGAGCATGTTGGCTGATTCGAGCACTGTGAGGCCGGGCGTTATCCTGTTGAAAAATTGCATTTGGCAGACCCTGAAGGTAGGGGATTGCCACCGGCCGCAGTACATTATCTACATATCGTTGGGCCGTCATAGTGCCCCGAATACGAACTAGAGGTGATACGGAATTGTATGCAATAGCGCCCCAAACCATTATGCCACGTTGTCGCGCTGTGGGGCGTTCCACAGTTACTGCTGGATTGGATCTCTCTCCACGTCGACGCCACAAACGTATGCGATGACTATCGCTGGACAAACAGAAGCGGGATTCATCTGAGAACACAACGGTTTGCCATTCTGCCATCCACGTCGCTCTGGTCCGGCACCATTCCAAACGTTGGAGTCTGTGCTGTGAGGTCAATGGCAGTCTTCTTAGCGGGCGCCGTGATTGCAGGCCACGTGCAACCAGTCGACGGGAAATGGTTCTGCTCGACACAGGAACATCCAGGGTACCTTGCACGTGCTGCAGAATCGACGTACAAGTGACTTGCGGGTCCGCCACAGCTTGTCGGTGAATCTGTCGATCCAAGCGATCTGACGTCACTCTGGCTGCACCTGCACCCCTCAATGTGGCTACATTTCCTCTTTCCAACCATCTCCGACACAGCCGATGCACAGTGCTTGCATCCATGTGGGTATCAGCTGCAATTTGACGTATGGACCAACCACCCCTTCTCAGTCCGATCACCATACCCCTTGTAAAGTCGTGTATATGCTAGAAGTGTCTTCGTTGAGGACGGCGTGGCATTTCCTCCTATCACACGTATCCTTCGAGACAAAAACCAAATTTCTACGATAATTAGTCTGGCAGAAAAACCAACATGAACATAGCCCACTTTTCAACTTCATTCTCTTATATCTTACTTCACGTCCGTTGGAGAGCTGCGCATTTCATATCATTTGCATAACTCAGTGACTTGCGTCTACGGTAAAATTTGCATGAATTTCTGACCCCTCCTTCTTGGTGTTGCATTTTCAATGTCGAGCAGTGTATATATAATATATATTCCTCCCAAAGCTGTAATCGTATAATCGAAATCGTAATCGACTTATAATAATCGTAATCGATTACATTTTTTTCATAATCTAATCGTTGCTGTAATCGTAATAGCGATTTGGCAGAGGGCTGTAATCGTAATCGTAATTGTAATCTCTAATTTTTCATGCTTGTAATCATAATCGTAATCGATTACATTTTCTCGTAATTGACTCCAAGCCTGCTCTGGAAGGTAAGCAATGGACACATGTAAGCAAATAAAACTTGGTATATCAAAAAGGAGGTGTCATTAGCCCTTTAAGCGGTCAATTATTTTACCAGAAATGCTTCCAAAAAAGGCATATTTTTTTATTGCATATAGTTAAGTACCATACTTAACAGAATAAGAATATAAAGAATTTTTATTTATTTTTTTTTTTCATTTTCAATGTTTTTACAATATTTTTTATTTTACAAAAATTATTATCCCGAAATATTTGCTTTTTTTCAAGTACATTCTGCATGCAGTAATGAATGGTTTACAAATTATGCAAAAATTTCTCTCACACTTACTGTGAATTTTGAGGTTTACAATTTTCCGAACAGTTCGGAAAAACCAGAAAAGGAAATCTGAAAATATCGATGCCCGTAAGTCGTACGGGCAAACCAGATGAGGTCAATTTCGGGTAGTCCGTACAACGTACGGGCAAAGCGCTTAAAGGGTAGAACAATTATATTAAAAAACCAAAGCAAAA
>JAXGGA010022477.1:0-14908 GCA_038373865.1 Uloborus plumipes
GAGTTGGCGGTATATTGCATGCCATCGTCAGGGTTCGAAAATATCATTACACTTTTAAAAATATTTCATCTCATGATAATGATTCATTAATACATCAAATAAGTTTAGTGTCACTTTTAGATTATTTCAATCATGATTGAACATTATTAATATGATTAATATAACTTTTACGATGAAAATATCGTAGTTTTAAAAAAGAAATATAGAAAATATCATGATATTTTCAAAATAAATATTGAATATATACCGTGATATATATCGGTGAACCCTGGCAATCATATATGCAGTCAGTATCTCATTTGTTGAGCCCTTTATAACAGTGGCGGATCCAGACTATGGATTTGGGAGGGGAACTTTTGTAGAAACTGTTTATTGGGGGGGGGGGGGTATATTAAATGAACCCTCAAAAATATTTAAACATAAAGCTCTCTCTTTTTGCAGTGTGCTTTTTAATAAAGAATTAAATGCAATACAAATTTTTTTCGTCACAACTTCTCAAATTTTAATTTTAATCCCCGTTTGTTTGTTGTTGAACTTTTTAATTAAGAAAAAAACATTAGCAGAAACTATGAAATATAAAGAGCAATTCCACAAAAAATAAATACAAATGTGATTAAGCAATTTTGTGGCCACAAACACTTAGTAAAAAAAGATTGCTGAAAAAACCGACCTTCTCTTGTTTAAATTTACAGTAACCCCTCGTTATATCGTGTTTTTCGGGGGACAAGAAAAAAGCGCGATATATTCGACAGCGCGATATAACCGAGGTCATTAAAAATAGTTTCCTATCCAGCAAGTTTTTCTCTTAGGAATGTAAAATTAAAATCAGGAATTTTCAAAAAAAAAAAATGTAGATAAGCTGCACCACCGTATACGCCGCACTTCGCAAAATTACGGAGAAAAAAAATGTGTTTCATCAGATACGCCGCATCGGTGTATAAGCCGCATAAAGCGTAGTTTAAAAACATTTTCTGCAAGAACTTATGCTGCAGTATACTCGTATTGACATCGTTGAAAAACAATGACAAAGAATTGGGAACATTGATTCGAAAATAGTGTTTCAATATCATAGATAATTAAAACGTTGCAACATTTTGGCGATAACGGCAACTTATAGTAACCCGGTCCTACTCCCTGGTAGTCTCTACAGCAACCTTACTTCCCATTCCCTCAGCTACGGGCGGCGGGCGATTTTGTTTTTCGTTTGGAGTTGTTGATGTTTTTTTCCCCTTAATTTATTCCCCTTCCTTATCACTAGCGATTTTGATTTTTTATTTGTTTTTTGTTTGAATTCGTTTTTTGATTATGTTGGTTATTGTTGATGGTTTTTTTTTCTTAATTTATTCCCCTTCGTTATCGGATCTAGGAAAGTAAAATAACATCTGAATAAGCAGAAATGCTGTCACCCTTTTTAAAATAGAACTATTCAAGGGCGTTGCAGTAGTGGCTTTCGATGTCGGACTGAATTTAGGAAAAAATAAACATAGCATGCACTTTAAAAAAAAAAGACAAAAAAAAAAACTTTTACATCGTACAAGCCGCCATGGCGAAAAGCCGCAGGAGTGAAAAGTTAGCTTTTAAACACGTATAAACAGCGGCTTATCTGCCCGAAAATACGGTATATAACAGCACATTTTCCTTCTTTTCTGTTTGTTTTGAAAATTTGTCATATGGCTTTCTTTTCGAGCATTGCTGTGGAAATATTTTCATTTACGCAAAACTTGTTCGAATCAGTAATTTTTGTAAATCAATGATAAAAAAATTAAATAAATTCTTTCTTTCATCAACATTTTTTTAAAAATTATGTTTTAAATGAGTTGTTCATTTCGAAACATTGTTAAATTTGTTGTTCTCATCGTCATTCTTCGTTCTGTTAATCTCGGAACAACTTGCTCCACCCGCAGAACAACTTGCTCCCCCGTCGAGGTAAGTTGGTAATTTTCGGGTTTATTTACCATAGAATTAATTATTAAAAAACCTTACGAAATAAAACTAAAAAAAAAACAGCTTTTGTATCAAAGGGACAAAGAAAAACCTTGGAATATTAATTTTAGAATCTTGTTTTCCGAACAAATTTTAAGCATGAGTAAAACACGGAACTTTTGGCCCAGCTCTCCCCTGCTTACATTTATTTTTTCTGTAAGTAATTAATGTAGAACAAATTGAATGAAAGAACTAAGACTTACCATGAGGAAAAGAAGATAGCTGAAGAACAGTTCTCATCAGCAAAAAAAAAATCTTGAAAATAAAACGTAGCTATCACAAATAAATTTGTTATCGTTGTGGTGGTATTGTACAGCACAGAATAAGCGCACTAAACACGAAACACAGGGCTGCCAACTCTTAAAAATGCCGCCCCCCCCCTCTAAACTCAACTCAAAAAACCCTTAGATGCGATTGGATAATAATGACGTCATGAATCAAAAACTTTGGTTGCCACTTAAAATGTTTGGTAGCCAAATCTCAAATATAAAAAACGAAAGGAATCTGAAAAACGAAATTATTTTCCTTTTCTCTGTTCTGAAAATTTTTATGCACCTTGGCATTTTGGGGGGGGAACGTTCCCCCAGTTCCCCCCCCGTGGATCCGCGCCTGCTTTATAAATAGAAGTATGATACTCGGATTACTGTCAAGGGGATCTGAGAAATTTGGGTAGGATTCTACACTGTATACATACAAAAGTAGGGATACACCGAGTAGCATTTTACCGAGTAGCCGAGTACCGAGTACTTGGCCTTTCACTACTCGGCCGAGTACCGAGTTGCCGAGTACCGAGTACCAATTGTTTTTTAAAAAATCATTGACATAGAGCGGTACAGGGTTAGAAATCATTACAAAATTTTACTGGTCTTCTCGACCAGTGAGCAGGAATATATGCTGGTTAACAGACAACATCACTGGTCCACCTTAAATCATTAATCACATTTTTTTTCTTTAAAAAAAATGGTGGTCCTTGGATTGTTTTTATGGTGATTCGCGGCGAGTTTTACTGGTCTGGAACCAATGGACCAGTAGTAAATTCGAACCCTGACATATGAACTGATGATTGGAATGGACCTCTATATGATAGTTCTTAGAACAAAAATCCCACTGAATTTAACTTATGCATTGTTTAAAATATTTTATTTATTTTGTCAAAAATTTTAGAAAAAAGTTATTTTTAAAATGAATAAATATTAAGTATCAATTAAGTTGGAATTATATTAATCTATTATTGATTATTTCTAATTCTCTAAACTTGTTCGTCAAAAAAGTTCGTCAACTTTCTGGCAGTGCTTTGATGAAGTCTCAAATGCACAAGAAAATGTCAATAGTGAAAATACCAACACTGAATTCGAATACGAAGAGATGTTAAAGAAAGAGATGGAGTCTTTTTTTTCTGGAGAATTACTAAATAGAACAAATAGTCCTTTTGCTTGGTGGAAAAAAAAATAAAAGTTTCCTATCTTATGCAAACTAGCAAAAAAGTTTCCTAGTGCACCTTCAACTAGTGTGTACAGCGAGAGGGTTTTTTCCGAGGGCAGGTTATATTTGCAGCAGTCTGAGGAATAAGCTTTTACCAGAAAATGCTGAAAGATTAGTCTTTTGCACCATAATTTAAGATACAACAATTTCAATTATTAAAATATTTTACTGGCATTTTCCCTTTTTTTCATTAAATATTAGACAATCTTTTTCTAACCCTAATAAAAATGACTTAATTTTACTTCTCTGTGTTATCACTATGCCACAAGTTTGAATCTGCAAAACCATGATTTTAAAAATTCGTAATCTAAATTTTTAATGATTAGAAATATATTGGAATATGACTGAAAGTTTCTTTTTAATGAGTTTATTAATATTCATCTTAAGGATCACTTGGACTGTTCTTGACCAAAGGTAAGTTCCCCTACACCAATATGCGATATGAAAAAGTTAATTACATTTGCACATTCTTAGTTAATTTTCATACTTATTTGGTATTATAACTTTTTAAAAACTTATACGTAGAATTCATTCATATTTTATAAATATATTAATTGCAAATGATTGCATTATATATATATTTGCATATTTTTAATTATTGAAAAACATGTCTTGAACTATTCAATTTTCTACAACTACTCGGTATCGGCCGAGTACCTGATCCAAATTTGGCCGAATACCGAGTACTCGGCAAATTGGCCGAGTAGGCCGAGTACCGAATATTTACCGAGTACCATGGGTGCAAGTTTAGTGATGTTTTCAAGACGGAAAATATTTTGAGCCCCCCCCCCCCCCCACCCCATGCTACTTAGCTTTTTTTTTTTTTTTTTTGCAACTTTTGAATATTTGCGCTTAATTTGATTTTTTTTTTTTTCAAAAAATCACGAGGAAACATCCCGGATCGGTCCCGATTTACAAAAATCGCGATCGCAAAAATAAACCCTTTTTGTGAAAAAGAATAACAAACGTGCTGTTTTTAACACAAGTATTTTCAGTGCATTTCATTTTCCTTCTTTTCAAAATGTTTATATTCAAAAATCGCGACAAAACGTTCCCGATCGTTTCAAAAAGTGCGGTCTCGACTTATATGAGGGTTTTCGATTTTTCCCGATTTTCCTTCAAAAAGTAATGAGGTCGACTTACACGTGAGATCGACCTATACGCGAGTGTCGGCCATTTTGGTAATGTAAAGGGAAGGAATGGGGTTCAGGGGCTTCTTTGGAGACTGTCGATTCCAAAAGCGAGATTCAGACTATCGCAAAAAAAATATTAGAAAGAAGAGGGTTGAGGATTCTCGGAATTACTTTTGGAATTGCAGCTCCAACAGTTGAAATTTGGGGTTTGTACATACTTCATCAAAAAAAAATTCCGAAGGGTCCAGAAGAAAATCCAAGGAGCATAAAAATGTAAGGAATTACCGCAAACCTAAGCACGAATGCGTTAAAAAAAACGAAAGTAACAAGACAACACGTAATTCAATAGCTGAATTTGCACTCATATTGATTCAGAATAAAAGCAACAATCAGCAAAAACCGTAATCGAAAAAGGAATTAATCCTTTGAACGAGATTGCACGTTGCAAAACACAAAAATAAATGAAAACAGCAATACCATTTTTCAAAACATCACCGACTTATTTCTTTTTTATTCTCAGTTTTGCTCTGTACAAAATATATTAATGGCGCTCTTTTTATGACGTATCCGCTCATGAGGCGGTGCGACATTGACATGTATGCGGCCGCAGCGAGACTGACTATATTGGGCGCCAATTATTCTTTATGTTCAGTAATCAAAACGTAATGATTTCTTTCTTTAACTTAGTACTCTTTCGAATATTTATTATTTTTTAAAAGAAACACAAGAGGAACTGAAGATTTTCCCATTCAGGTGATGATTTTTTGGAAAAATTCACATTGAGTATAGATTCTTTAACCCCCTCCCACCCAGGGGGGAAATTCGAAATGTCACGCCCGTTTCAATTTTGAAGATATTTCCGAAACTCTTTCCCACACCGACTGCCTAATTTATTGTTTTCAAAACTTCTCTTTTGGAATTATTTTATCAGAGCCCCCCTCTCTCCATATTACTAACGATGTTAAATTTGCAGAGGAGAAATTCCGAATCATCACAGTGCGCCGACTTAAAAAAAAATTAGCATTTTTACGAATCTGTTTTAGAATTTTTATTCAGAGCTTTTGCTCCCCCCCCCCTGTCCACCCATTTTTAAAAACTCTTTAAAACTTCGGAAGCGAAAATTTACGGGCTTTCTATGAAAAAAGCAGTGTTTTTTCAAACATACTTTTTTATCGTTTCTTTCCTTCTCCCAGCCCTTTGTTTTGGTCAATTTTTAACAGTAACATGTTAAAAATGCAGGAGCAGTTGCCCATCGTTATTTCAAATCGGCTGTAGATTTAACCCAAATTCTGAATTTTGTTGCTTCTTCAAAGTCATGTGCTCTGCTCCTGTTGCGTAGGCATTTCATCTTCCCATCAGCTAACACACGGGGCTCCTGCAGATGATGTCACTCAATCACCGCGCATTCCACTTCAGACATTTCAGTAAACACGTGGTTTTCATTTATATGCTTGTTAAGCTGTGGGGGGGGGGGGGGATCACAAATGAATAACGATACAAGAAAAGATGATCGAATATTGCGACAAAAGATAATAAATTTTCAAATAGAGACAGAAGAAGCTTAATTAAACACAGAAAATAGTGAGCAACTCCAGGTCTACATCAATCAGGTTCAGTTATAGGTACTGTAGTCACAGCATAGCTACTTGAAAGAAGTTTCACTGCGCTGCTTGATGCTGAAAGCCACGCCTCCAAAACTGGTTCACGGCAGCTGCACGTTGCATAACAAAACAAAAACTGTAGAAAGTTCAGAGTTCGCGAGATTCGGCAAGGGAAGATATAAATCGAATATATTTACAGCATTGATGTTAAATGCGTGGATGGATTGGGATAATGATTGCAACAAATGAATTTTATTTTTTTTTAAACATTGAGAAAACAAATTTCTTATGAATTAAAAACTGAAGGAAGTCATTAAATTTCCTTTCCGTCCCGAGCTCCGTCTCACCAATTTCGTCGAGACGGAAATCCGTCTTGAGACGGAAGGTCTTGCATCCATGCCGAGTACTCGGTGCATCCCTATACAAAAGACTGACCAAAATTAAACAATTTGACAAGAAGTTTGCTATTATGTCTCTTACTGAGATTTTCTCCTAAATAAAAAAAAAACAAAAAACCATAGGATTTGCAATCGCCATACGATTGGCACTAAATTGGATACTGAAAGTGTTTGCATATTTGTCTATGATGGATACCTCCCCCCACCCAAGAGATAATGTATCAAAGCTTTAGAACACATTCCTCCAAAATGCAAAAAAAAAAAAAAATCATTTTAAAATACAGCCACCACCCTAAAAATTAAACTGATAGTCTTGGTAGTAACTTCCCGTGACACGGTCCTCCTCAAAATTAATGCATCTGGGGGGTGCTGGTTTGGAGATGATTGGCTCCTGATCTTCAACAAAATGCCAAGCTCTACTCAAAGCCCAATTAAACTTGTTAAACCATATGTAGCTATAGGTAAAGGGATCTTGGAACGTGTAGTTTATATATCACTGAATATGATTGGAAAGAAAATGGATGACGTTTACAATTGTATCACACAGAAATATTTCAGTCAAAAATGCATAGCAGGGCATGGCACAGGCTGTATTAGTAATACTTTTGTGTGTGGGGGGAGGGGTGAGGGTGTTGCAGGAATTTTTCCCATTTCCTATAGAAGGAGGGCATTGTTCTTGAGTGGCTAAATAGTTTTTTTCTGCAGGGGGAAGGGGGTGCGATTTTTCCTGGAGGAGGTGAGGTCATCATTGTTCTGGAATTATTATTCAGAAATTATAGTGTGAAAATCAGATAAAATGGTGAACAAAACGCTCAGGGTATAGATAAAACGAGGGGTGTCGCTGTTCCTGGAAGGTATTTCAGGGGCAGAATGGGAATTGGACAGACCAAGAGCTAATCAAATTAAAAGGTGAGCATAATGCAAAGGGTAAAACAAAAAATGAAAGCATAAAGCCATTAATTTGATTTACTAACGCATTACAAGTAAAATTCAACCACAAAATTTCAATAAAGTATATGTGAAATAACGTCACTCACTTCGTTTTTCAGTGCAATTATTTTTGCCACTGCATTCTCTTCCACCATGAACACAAGAAAACCTTATTTTGTAGTATACTAAAGATGGGTCGGCATTTTCACAACGTGGTGGTTTCAAAAATGAACTTTCTGCTCCTGCGAATAATTTTCAACCTTGTCCTGTAAGTCTGCATAGTCAGAAAACTTTTGCCCTGCGTAAATAGACATATTTAATCATTAATAATCACAAAAATCACGCTATCATAGACAAATCTGATGGCACGCGGCGAGAAACCCTCGTGGATTTGTTTATTAGAGCAAACCTAAAAATTTTTAACCGCCGGCCAAAACTACGCCAATTTATCAACCGCCAGTTCAAATTTGGCGCTTGGCGTGGCGGCACCATAAGCCAGGTTCACACTAGCCCCGGACGGACGGAAAACGGCCCGGACACGGAGTGACGTCACCCGGGCTTGGAAAAACGGTTGTCAATTCACACTGCAGAAAATCTGTCACGGGCAGAAACTTTGTACCCAATCAAATCGCTTACTGTCGGCCTATCGGTGCTGTATTTAGACATCAACTTCTTAAGCAGACAGCATTATCAATTTGTAGCTAACATGAACTAATGATATTTTTATGATATTCGTATAAATGCAAAAAAATGCAGCTTAATGGGGTTTTATACATGGCAATATTTCTACATTTCCGAAATATATAAAACGATTTAAATTTCAGGATTAATAAGAGCAAGCAAATAGAAAAAGCATTTGACTTTGTAAAATATATAGCAAAAATTTCGTCAAATTATGTCCGTAAATGATTCAAAACCGATGGTAAGATGATCTCCAAAGTGAAATTAAAGAATAAGAGGATGCTTATTTTTTTTTTAACAGAGAGTGGTTTCAAAAATAAATAGTCAAGCTTTGCTCATGGTGATTTTTGATACAGTAGTTTCACTTGACTCACTTTAAAATGTATTTGAGTTTATAGCAAAATGAATTTCTGATAAAATAGAAATTTGAGTTATTACTGAAAACTACTCCAGATAGCAAGATTTTACAATAATAAATTTTCTTCCAAGCAAAATATTTTGATTTTACGAACAATTGACTTATATTGTATATTTTTGACCTAATTCAGTCTTGATAACTTGAACATTCCTTTATTTCCTTTTTTGGGTCCTAAACATTCGAGAAGGCTGCGGGAACTTCCTATAACTCAAAGCTTTTAGGCGGCTCTTGAGGGCTTCGAGCTATTGAAACTCGACTGTTACAAGCAGCTTTATTGCAAATGATAAAATCTATGCTGTTGCAGTACAAACTGTACAAAATAATCGATACACTTTCATGCTAAAAAATAATCTTTTTTATTGCAGAAATTTCCGCTCAGTGCTTTCAACAACTAACAATGAATGAAAATGCTTCATATGTTTAGGTTAATAAATATAATTAGGGAAATAGTGAGGAAAACAAACATTGTAGGCTTAACACTGACCCCGAAACCAAAACTCTAAAAAGTGCTTTTGTACAAAAGAAAGTCAGGAAAATTTGTTTCTCCGGTTGATTGTGCTCAGAGTTATGAATGAAAGTTAAAAAATAGAATGAGTTATAGATAAAACATAACTTTATTTTTTCATATAAGTACAAAAGATATTGATGCATTTGTCATACTGCTTGACAAGCTTCGCAGAGGAATCCAGGAAAAACTCAACTATTTGCATGTGGAAGAAATATTTCACAGCTTGTTTGACATCAGTATTGCATTGACCTCTCTCTCTGAATTTGTTTGCACAACATTCAGAGACAACACTTGCATTCCGCCGAGATTCTTCTTCAAAGTTAGAAATAGATTGAAGTCACTCGATGGGAGATCAGACATCAGCAGATTTAGCATGTCGCAAATGCTAAGGGCCTCCACGACTCTGGGGGAACCGAAAAGAATTCACGGAAGTAGAATTTTATCTTCAACTCATCACACATATGTAGACAATATACAACAGATCAAGTTTTCCCCCTAGAGTTTAAAAGAGTTTCATATAACACATTCCGTACCCTCTTATAAAAGACTTTTAATTTGTTATTCATGTGCTGAAATTTAAATTGAAAAAAAAAAAAAAAAAACTTTCTAAAGAAATATTTCTTTTTTTTTTTTTTTTGACATTTACTGTCAGAGATCAAATCTAGGGGGAGAGGGGATTTAAGGAACTAACCTCCTTCGAAACACAGATACGTTCCTTTTTTGACAATAAAAAAGAGCTAAAACTAGCCTTATCAGCCCTGCCATTCCCATTTTTTTCTTAACTATGCCATTGCCTACTTGAGGCAATGGTATCCTCATCTAATTCCTTTTCCAATAATACTATTAAAAGTATTAAGTAAATTTTTAATTATGTCCATTTTAAATATTAGTTTACAAGTTATGGGACATAATTCTGTTTTTTTTTTGCTAATAAATTCCTGCCACCAAAGAAAAAAACAGAAAATCTTGTGAATAGACGAGAAAAAGTTACACTATCAAATCTGCCTTTTTTTTGCCAATATCCTCTCATAGTTTGACAACATGCACATGTAATATGCGCTCACTCATTACGACATAAAAAGGAAATTCAGTGAAAGAATTTAGTTGTTATCAAATTTCTTAACAAACAATTTCAACAAATTTTGTCATACATACGTAAAATCATTACATGCAGTCACATCATTTCACACAATTTTCCAGAGCGGGAGGGGGGACAATGTGTTGTTTTTTTTTTTTTTTCGATTTCATCTTACAGAAAAACATTATGGAAACAAAAAATGTTCTCAAAATCGCTGAATTTTTTTCAGCAGTTTTCGCACAGATTTGACACTGGGAAATACTTAAAAACAAGATGCGAAATTAAAAACTGCACGTACAACGGTACCTTGGATTACCTCTCGGAAAATATGGTAAAACACTTTGTTCGCAAAAATTCGAGATTTTTTTCTTTAAAAATTTTAGGGTTTTCTCTCACAATGAAGAAACAGACTGCAGCCTTTCTCATAAAATGAAACAAATCTTGCTATTTTGACTACCAGGATTCTGTTTGTTACATTTTATACATTTTGTCACCACCAAGTTCATTGCTGAACTCAAGTCAGGAACTCTCCAACCTTACTTTTTGTTAATCACAAGTAGTGAAAAACGAAGATAAGAAACATTCTATGTTCATAAAGCTATAAAAGAGCAAGAACTTTTATCCTTAGAATTTTAACACATTTAAATTCAAAATATGACGGGATGGAAACTTACTATATCGAATGTAAATAAATGTACAGCAGCTTACCTGAATGCGTATTTATATCATAATTGTCTTCTTTTAAGGGAGTCCTGAAAGCTAATCTAATCTAAAGCTAGAAGAAACTCTAGTCAATTGAAAAGAGTAGCCATCGGGAACTGTTCCCTTTTTTTCATTTTTCCACCATCTTCCTTCCAGTACTTCAGAAAAATATCTTTTTTGAAAAATGACCACCGACACTTAAAATATAGAACAAGAGCGAAATTCTGAAAATGCTAACGAAGCAAGTGGAAAAACATGTACAAATTTTACATTCGTTTCATATTTTATTGTGCTTGTCGTTTGAATATTCGATTATGGGTCAATCCATGTCAAATCACCCAGGAAAACGGGATTTTGTAACCCATGTCCTCGGATTTTGATAAAATTTGGTGTATTTAATATTTTTATGGTGGTAAGTAACCATATGAATTCTTTTGCCCATATGTGATCTGGTTTTTGTTTTAGAGGCCGTCAAACTTTTCAAAAAATTGCATTTTCTGTCAACCGCTAAGCCTAATCTGCATGTATACGTGTCTCTTCAGTAAATTGTGACGGACGCAGAAATCTTTCAATATTTCCAAAAATTCTCAGATATGTTGCTGAAAGTATGAGGATTTAATAAAAAAATACTTGAAATTTATATAATATAATTTTCTTTGAATAAAATTTGCATAAACTACGACAAGCATTTTTTTTCTTGCGCAAAACATGAGTTTACTTAAGTGGCATTTCACGAAAAGGCGGAGGTCCTATTCAATAATGGAAGCATTCGAAATGAGCCTGAAGGTGTGTTCTATCATTGTAAAGAATAAAATTAGTGGTTTTTTTCGTTTTCTCGTTGCTGTTGCACAATATACACATTTCAGTATCAAAATTTTTGAAAAAAAGTTCTAGTCATTTTCCTAACCTAAATTTCACTGAAAAGCAAACATACCTTTATTTTTAAGTGTATTTACAGCCCTATTATGCTACTTAAAAATCATCTTAATTCCTTATTAAGCAGAAAGAAAAGTGAAAAATAATTTATGACTCCCAAATTCAGTTGTTAAGTTCAGCAAAATATCAGATGTAGAAAAAAGATGTGCAAAACATGAATTCACTTTAGTAGCTTTTTATGAAGAGGCGGAGGTCATATTTAATATTAGAAGCATTCGAAATAAACCTAAAGGTGTGTTCTATCATTGCAAAGAACAAAATTAGTGGCTTTTTTCGTTTTTTTCTTCTTCTTTTTTTTTTGTTGCTATTGCACAATATATACATTTCAGTACCAACATTTTTGAAAAAAGTTCTAGTTATTTTCCTAACTTAATTTTCAATATTTTTTGTGTAAAAGAAGCATAGCTCATGCTTTTGTAGAATAAAAACTTATTATATTTATTTTTAACGATTTATAATTGTATTGAATGTGCGAAAAAGAGACAGGATAGCACAATCTTTGAAGAAAAAATAACAATGAAAAATATGAGTTTCCGAATATTATCGGATTGTTTGTCTGTGAAGTGTTTGTGTGATCCTGTTTTCAGCAAATTTAAGGAATATACTGTTTGATATTTTAATGTTCGACCTTCTTTGCATTTCCGAAGTCGGACAGTACTTGTTGAAGTCGCGTTATCATGAAATATTCGGAATACTTATTTTGTGCATATTCAATCTCCTTTTGAAGAGAATAGTAACATCTTCCAGAATCTTATGTTACGGACCGTTTGACGTAGTTATTTCATCTAACATCTTACCATTTCTTGGTTATAGTAAAGATAATAGTCCTTTCTTAGGTAAAAGATATAGTCTTGCTTCAATATACCGTTTGATTAGTCATTTACTTGAAAATTTTCAATTTTTTTCTTTTAAACTTCAATAGCAAGTGTCGAAAGCTGTATTTGCTCTTAACTGGATGCTGAAATTTCTAGTTTATTTTTATTGAATTATGTCTGTCCGGGGCTCTAGCTTTTTAATTATCTCCTATTATTATTTATCAGTGCAAACCAACTTTCCTGATAAGCGAATCCAATGAAAACCAAACAAAACAAAATAGAAAACCCACTCACATTCTTTATCTAAAACCAACTTTCCCCTCTAAGAACCCTCCTCTTTTTTTTTTTTTTTTTATTTTTTTTTTTTTTTTTTTTTTTTTTTTGTTTTTTTTTTTTTTTTTGTTTTTAGTGTTATTATCTTGTTTTTTTTTGTGTTTTTTTTTTTTTTTTTTTTTTTTTTTTGTTTATTTTTTTTTTTTTGTTGTTTTTTTTTTTTTTTTTGTTGGTTATTTTTGTTTTGTTTTTGTGTTTTTTTTTTTTTTGTTATTGTAGTTGTTTGTTTTTGTTTTTTTTTATTTTATTTTTTTTTTTTTTTTTTGGGGTTGTGTTGTTTTTGTGTTTTTTTTTGTTGTTTGGTTTTTGTTTGTTTTTTTTGTTTTGTGTGTGGGGTTGAGAGGTGGGGGGGTGGGTGGGATGGGGTGTGGGGTGGAGGGGGGGGGGGGGAGGGGGGGGTGTGGGGGGGGGGGGTGGGGGCGTGGGTTTTGGGGGGGTGGGGGGTGGGGGTGTGTGGTGTGTTGTGGGGTTGGGGGGGGTGGGTTGGTGGGGTGGGGGTGGGGGGGTGTGGGTGGGGGGTGTGTGGGGTGGGTGGGGGGTGGTGGGGGTGTGGGGGGGTGGGTGGTGTGGGTGTGGGGGGTGGGGGGTGTGGGGGGGGGTGGGTGGGGTGGGGGGTGGTGGGTGGGTGTGGGTGGGGTGTGGGGGTGGGTGTGGGGGGGTGGGTGTGGGGGGGTGGGGGTGGTGGGTGTGGGGGTGGGGTGGGGGGGTTGTGTGGGTGGGGGTGGTGGGGTGGGGGGTGGGTGGTGGGGTGGGGGTGGGGGGGTGGGGTGGGGGGTGTGGGTGGGGTGGGTGGGGGGGTGGGGTGGGGGGTGGTGGGGGTGGGGTGGTGGGGGGGTGTGGGTGGGGTGGGGTGGGTGGGGGTGGGGGGGGTTGGGGGGTGGGGGTGGGGGGGTGGGGGGGGGTGGGGGGGGGGTGGTGTGGGGTGGGGGTGTGGGGGGGTGGGGTGGTGGGTGGGGGGGGGTGGGGTGGGGGTGTGGGGGGGGGGGGGGGGTGGGGGGGGGTGGTGGGGGGGGTGGGGTGGGGGGGGGGGGGTGGGGGGTTGGGGGGGGTGGGGGTGTGGGGGGTGGGGTGGGGTGGGGGTGGGGGGGGTGGGTGGGGGGGGGGGTGGGGGGGTGTGGGTGGGGGTGGGGGGGGTGTGGGGGGGTGGGGGGGTGGTGGGGGGGGGTGGGGGGGGTGGTGGGGGGGGGGGTGGGGGGGTGGGGGTGGGGGGGGGTGGGGGTGGGGGGTGGGTGGGGTGGGGGGGGGTGGGGGGGTGGGGGGGGGGGGTGTGGGGGGGTGGGGTGGGGGGTGGGGGGTGGGTGGGGGGGGTGGGGTGGGGGGGTGGTGGGTGGGGGGGGGTGGGGGGGTGGGGGGGGTGGGGGGGTGGTGGGGTGGGGGGGGTGGGGGGGGTGGGGGGGGGGGTGTGGGGTGGGGTGGGGGGGGGGTGGGGGGTGTGGGGGGGTGGGGGGTGGGGGGGGGGGGGGGTGGGGGGGTGGGGGGGGTGGGGGGTGGGGGTGGTGGGTGGTGGGTGGTGGGGGGGTGGGTGGGGGGGTGGGGGGTGGGGGTGGGGGTGGGGGGTGGTGGGGGGGTGGGGGTGGGTGGGGGGGGGGGGGGGGTGGGGGGGGTGGGTGGTGTGTGGGGGGTGGGGGGGGTGGGGGGGTGGGGTGGGGGGGGGGGGGGGGGGGGGGGGGGGGGTGGGGTGGGGGGGGGTGGGGGGGGGGTGGGGGGGGGGGGTGGGGTGGTGGGGGGGGTGGGGGTGGGGGGGTGGGGGGGGGGTGGGGGGGTGGTGGGGGGGGGGGGGGTTGGGGTGTGGTGGGGGGGTGGGGGGGGGGGGTGGGGGGGTGGGGGGGGGGGGTGGGGGGGGTGGGGGGGGTGGGGTGGTGGGGGGGGGGGGGTGGGGGGGGTGGGGGGTGGGGTGGGGGGGGGGGGGG
>JAXGGA010022478.1:0-14904 GCA_038373865.1 Uloborus plumipes
AAAAAATATCGCCAACTCCAAAAAATATCGCCCAAGTAAAAAAAAAATATCGCCAAGTCCAAAAAATATCGCCAAGTTAAAAAAATAAAAAGGTAAAATGAATATCGAAAAATTAAAAATTTGAAAGTAGGGTATTGAGATGGGGAATTTGTGTGTCTGTCTGTCTGTCGGTCGGTCTGTCTGTCCCCCCCTAATAACTTTTGAACGAACATTCCAATTTGGACAATTTTTTTTTGTTGGAAAGATCTCGGAGAGTACAGCTCATTCCCATATTTGATTTTTCGATTTGAACAATTTTTAGTTCAACTTTGAACCGTTCAAACAACCTGTCCCACGATATTTTCAGAAAAAAAATTTAACATTAGCACCTACGGGGAATTTAAGTTGAATGTTGATCCTGAACTTAAAGTTGGATTTCCTTCAAACTAACTTTGTAAGAAAATAGTTTTGATAAATAATGTTTGCAAAGTACTTTTCTGAGTAATCTTCTGTGAGGACTCTGATTCCGACTCCGACTCCGCAAACATGGCGGAAATGCAGGCTCAGAAAAAAAATGACTGACTGTGCAGACGATTTTTTGTTTATTTATTCATTTGTTTTATTTTATTTATTTATTATTATTATTATTTTTGGCAGACGATTTTTTTTTGTAATAAAAATGTTTCATTCACAAGGGTGTTTTATTCTTTGTTTGTATTTAACAACTGGCAACGGATTAAAAGTGAAATTCGAGACATTTTATCAACGGACGAGTTTTTTTTTTTCTTTTTTTTTTCCTTTCTTTGATAAAATGTGTTTTGATGTACTTTGTACTTTTAATTTTTTTTTTTTTGAAAACAATTGAGGAATTTTTCTAGGGAAGAACTGTAACAGTTACATTCTTTAAAAGGTGCGACAAAACTTTATTTATTCATTTATTTACTTTTTATGTGTCTATTTCATCTGATGAGAGGGGTATATTTTGCTTTTAGAAATCAGCTTTAAGTGCTAAAAAGGTATGTTTGACATAATTTTTAGTCTCAGATAATTAAGAGAACAATGATCAGATGCTAGAATGCCGATGACCATGTACGGGAAAGTAGGCTGGTTTAGTTCTTGACAGAACTTCTTGTTATTTTATGAGGATTACAACTCTGCATTATCTATTCATTATGTAACTATTTTTTCTGCTTGTAATTCAAATCAAACTAGCTTGCAATGCACCTTCAGAATTATTTGAATTTGTTGCATTAATTTCTTTTCTTTTTTTTTTTTTTCATTTTTGAATCAAGGTCCAATTTCAAGTGCATCCATCTTTAAAAGCTAAAGATGATGCTTTAAGATATGTGGAAACATTGATTCTACGTCTTCTTGGAATGCTGTGTGCAGCACAACCTCATACTGTTCAAGATGTTGAAGAACGAGTTCAAAAAACTTTCCCCCATCCTATTGATAAATGGGCAATTGGCGATGCTCAGAATGCTATTGAAAAGGGGAAGAAAAAGTCTCCACTCGTTCTTCCTGTGGAAAAAATACACCCTCTTTTACAAAAGGTATTTAAAAATTTTAGCTTGACTTCAGATACAAGTCTTCTTTTAACTATATTTACTTACATTTATTGAACAAAATGTTATTGAACGTTTTTCAAATTAACTGGCAATTATAAAAACTTAGTTTTTGAATATTTTATTAAACTCTGTTTACTTCATTCTCTTTTTATGTTATTTTGCACCATCAACTATCATTATCAACCAGTCATTGTTTATATTTAAATTTTAAATTCCAAATTTTCTGTTAAAAGCAATGTATTTTAAAGATACAAGTTTTTTTTTCCCTGTTAAAAAACTTGGCAAATAAGGATGCATCCACAAAAAGAGTGAAACAAACAAAAAGGAAACTAAATTGAAAATAATAATGAAATTGTTGCTAAAATTGCAGATTTTTGACTTAATGCTTTGGCTCAATCATTAAATTAAGTACTTTTGATTGTTTAAGTATCTGTTATTTATTTCTACTAATTTTCCGTAAAATCTGAATGATCATATTGATACTAATTGTTACTGATAATCAGTCTTTTTTTTTTTTTTGAGCAATAAAGCAAAATTGTATGTGGAGAATTTGCTTCTCCACTGTTTTCTAAAATGTTTCCAATCCTTTGACTATTTGATAATTACTTGAATTTTATCTGTTTATATAAAACGAACTCCAAAATATGTGTGTCTGGGGCAAACTCAATAACTACCAGGCTGATTTCGTTTCAATTTTTACGACAAGTGCAGGTTGTTAGGCCAGGTAGGAAAAAAAATCGATGAATAGTTCTTTTTTTTTTATTCGAAACCTAAATTTTTGACCCAAAAATGGCTCTATCTAGAAAAAAAATTTCGTATCGTCTTAATCTTGGTCTCATTGGAAAGATTACGAAAAATCCTATTTTCTACCTATAGTGCCGTGAAGGGGAATGTTGAAAAATCATGTGGAAACGACTTATACCCGCTTAAAGTTTGAAAATCAAGTTTTAATTGCCGTTGCCATTTTGTTCAAACGTGGAAGGATTGACTTCGACATTTCAATGTGAAGTGAACTTAGCTAAAGCTGAACTCGATCTTAGCAATTTTCGGGATTACGCTTAAATGCTTTAAAGGGGAAACATTTCTCTTTTTCCAATTTTTTTTTACTGCACTAGCGCAAGCCGGGCTGGTACTGCTAGTAAGTGATAAAGTTTAACATTATTAAAGCACAAAATCGCGCAAATATTGCTTACATGTAACCCTTTTTTCAAAGTATGCAAAGATTTTAGCCTCTGATGACTAAACAGCTGTGCTTAGCATCAGAAGCTCAAAACATTCTCTTGAAAAGGGGTATACCTTTTTACTCTTATGCAATATTTTGCAGTTTCGTGTGACAATTAAGGTATTTTTTCCCCAAGATGTCATTTAGTGAAAAGATGCGTGCTGCCAGGCCCTTTATTTTTTAAGATTTTCCCAGAAGGGTTATATATACAATTTCTCAAAGCCTACGGGATTAGGCAGGGAATTATCCTTCATGACCCCTTCAAATAACTGGCTTGCATACAGCTGTCCAACAGAGTTCTTGTTACGAGTGTGGCCCTTTGCTGAAAAAGGTTGTGCACTCCTCTCTTAGACATATTGTCTGTGTACAACATAACAAACATAATGCTAAACATGAATACGATTCTCTAATTATTATTTGATTAATCAACTGACTTTGCCTGTGAAAATGCTAAAAAAGAAAATATAAACTTTAGTGTAAAACCCTCCTAGTTTTTATATTCACAGTTGTCTATAATTTGAAAATCCTATGTTGAAATTAAATCTTAATTTGAGATCCACATGTATAGTAATGAATTGATTTAGGAAGAATAAAAAAAAAATTTAAACTTGCTTTTCCATGTTGTGTATGTGTATAATGTTTACATATAGATGATATCTGGTACACCATGTTTTGTATACCTTTATTGATATTTAAATAAATTTTAATCAGGAAATACTTGGATATAAAGTTGATCTCCAGGTAACGCAGTACATTGTTGCAGTTCTGGAATATATATCTGCTGATATATTAAAGGTATGATTTTTTTTCTCTCTCTGTTACATAGTAGAATAAAGACTTGAGAATCTAATGGTTATTTTTTTCCTTCTTAGTTGGCTGGAAATTACGTAAAAAATATTCGCCATGTGGAAATTACCTGTCAAGATATTAAAGTTGCTATGTGTGCTGATAAGGTAAATAAAAATCTGCAAATTATGAAATTGATGTACACCAAAATAAATGATTCACACAAGAGCCAATATTTAGAAAAGTGCCAATTTGAAGTTGGAGTTTTCTGAAAAAAATTTTTTTTTGCAGAAAAAAACTAATATTGGATTTTAAGTCTAAATTGGGTCTAAATGCAAGAAAATAAAAGGGGGGAGGTCAAGGAAGTTATTTACCCCCTCCTTAGATTACTCACTTTTAAGCCGTTACAGATCTGATGAATGTTACAGATCTGATGTTAATGTGAGCTACATATTTGAGTTTATGCTTTCAGTCTTCGTTAACATCCCTAAATATGATATCATTTCCTTGCATTTTTAACATAGAATTGAGATAATTATATTAAAATATATATATTAGGCTAAAAAATCAAATTTCATTATGAAAAAGCATTTCTTGGAAATAAAAATGAGCGATAAGGTTTTTAGATAAAATAAATTATGAGATTACCAAATCCAAGCTAATAAAACATTTGTTTTGTTTTAAAACAACACACAACTTCAACTTTTTCAACACACAACTCTGCTGCTTGCTTTTCTTTAATTAGTTGCAGGAAATTTAATTTCTTGATCAGAAATTCAAATTTAGCATGCTAGTTATTATCTAGTTATTTAGCGAAGTTATGAGAAATTGAAGCACCAAAAAAAAATAAATAAATAAATAAATTAAAATAATAATAATTAATTAACTTAATTTCTGCAGTGTCAATTTTTCTTATTTTACTAACTTCTATTGTTAGGTCATACAAACCACAAATGAAGCAATTGTACTAAAACTCATTGCTTTTCATCTTTTAAGAACAAAAATATTCAATATATATGGCTAAAGTATGATTTTTGCTTTTTATAATTCTGAAACGTGTGAGTTAGTTCTGTAACATATTTGCTGTTTTTCAATGTTACCGCTCTGACTGTTACCGATCTGACAAACTGACAAAGTTTTTTTTTTATTTCCGAGTCGATCGCACTAAACGAAAATCAAACACGTGGTTTTTTCATTTGTAACAAAGGACTATACTTATATATAAAATAATTTTTAAAATAATAAAAACTGCGCATTTTAGAGTGTTACCGATCTGATGACTCAAATGACACACATTTTTTAAAATCACTTTAAAAAATCTTACCTACAATTTTAGATGCAGAAATGCAAATTTTTAATTACAATTCGATAAAACTTTCCACCAGGTACTCAGTATCACGTGGTATCGGTGCAGGAAATGATTTTGGGAGCCTAAACATAGATCGGAAGTTATTGTTACCACTCTGACGGCGGAACTTGGGACACGCTTATTTTGCATCAGCTAGAAAATCAGAAATCGATTAAAACAAAAATGAAGTAAAATATTAACAAAGGGGTAAAAATAGAATCGTTTTTTTGGGAAGTTAGAAAGTGCGCATGACCTGTTTGCATGCTAAGCTTTGCTACTTGGGACACGTCACCGATCTGATTTTTGATGTATAAACACAATATTTTCTGATGAAAAAAAATTTTTTTTTTCTGATGTTATTAGATGAAATGAAAGAAAAACTTATCTTCTTTCTGGGGAAAATTATTTTTTTTACTAGTTATTGAAATACTGGTGAAAATTCACTTGGGACTCAAATTGGCACTTTTCTAAATATTAGCTCACAAATATATCAAACCCTTTTGGTTAAATTATTTTAAAAGACAATTTGAACTTTCTTGGAAACTTATGAGTCCATGTATATATGTGTGAGTCCATATTAGGGATGCACCGATAAGCAAATTGGCCGATTGCCGATTAATCTGCCAGGCTGATGAATGATCCTAATGGTTATTTTTAGTTATTTATTTATTTCTGAGGTAAGATTTATTTTTCTAAATTTTCCTAATTTAAATAATTTTAAAATTTTATCACATCTTTGAACCAATTTTCATATTATTGTTTATAAAATTACTTTACAAATTTTTAATAAATTTACTCAATACATCAGGGGTCTCCAACCTTTTTTACTCGGGGGCCAAATTGAAAATTTTTGGAAGCGAGGCGGGGCCAACGGTCTAAAAATAATTTAGTTCAGATGTTTTTCTTTTTTTTTTTTTTTTTTTTTTTGTAACATTACGGAAACTTGTAAAATTTAGAGAGCAGGTCAGAAAACTGAAATAATAAGTTTTCCCATAAAATGTATTTTGCTCTCCAAAAGGAGTTTAAAAAAAAAAGCTACACGAGACTAAAAACTAAATCCTTGCAATGTACAACAATTTTATTAAATGAACTTTATGTATTAATGATGATAAAAAACTTAACAATAAATAAGGACAGAGCAAGTGCAACGCTTAGGGCAATTTTTAACCCATTAATGCCTGACATTTTGTTTTCCTAAGATATTTTATATACTGGTTAAAAACAGTGTTTAATGGACAGGAAAAATAATTAAAAAAATATTATGTAAAAAATAATATTTTTATTAAGGAAAGAAAAATCGTCCCTTAAAAGTTACGATAGACCCCAGAGGGTACATACTTTTTTTACTAAAATTTTTTTCTGCCTACGATATAATATTTAAAAAGACATTTTATAAGAAGAAATAAAATCAGCAATTAACATAAACTGGGAAGCTGGAAATAACTTTGAAAACTTAGCTTTTTTTCTTGACATTGCAAACGATGTATTTTTTGATGAAGGTCATATTAAAACTGCTACAGAACACACTTTACAATGGTTATGTGCTGCAATCTGTTATTAACGAGTTCATACAATACCAAGGTTTTAACTGAATACTATTATTTGGTTGAAATGTTCATTTTGGGGAAATTCAGACCCTTTTTTGGACCGTCCCTAAAAAGGGACGCTAGGCATTAATGGGTTAATGAGAAGATTGCATTTATTTGCATCTTAAAATTTCAGTCCATTTAGGGTCAAATTTTGTAGTTCCGATCATTAAAGTTGGTTTTAAATGCTCATTTGATAAAAAGGATCTGTACTTAGATTTAACATACTTCATTTTTGAAAATGTCTGCTCATGCTTGTAGATAGACCCAAAAAGAGAAAACATAACTTGAGCATGATTTTTTATGTTCTTAAAGTCTTTTCTGGGAGAACTGTAAAATGAAAGTAGATTACCTTCTTTTTGTCATTCCTGGAAAGAAGTCTTGAGTGAGTCGTTGGTAGTAAGTTCGATGACTTCAAGTTGGATTTCAGCAGGCACTTTGTCTATATCCGGGGTGTCCGCGCTTATGGAAAGTCAGGGAAAGTCATGGATTTCAAATATGATCGAAATTGGTCATGGAAAGTCGTGGATTTCAGCGAAAAATGTCCAAAAGTTATGGAAACTGACTTTATCATGGATTTTTGCGGCCTGGACCGATTGAAATTTTTCCCGCGATCTCGGAAGAACGAAAACACTTCCGCCGTCATTCTACTTCGTTATTGGGTGCAATCTGATTTGTCAATTACGATTTCCAACAAGTTGCATTGTGTTGACCAATCAGATGAATTCTCAACGTTAAAACCGTGATCGGCGAATTTTGTGTAACTGCGCATTTGCGCGAACTCCGTCATCTGACTCGTGCGAGACGAGTGCTTCTATCCCGTCATAGGAATTTTACTTAAGTCGCATCGGATTGGATGGCACGAGCACGTGACCTCGTGATGCATTCTGTTTGTTTTGTTGACCGCGCGAAGAACGTTGAGGATTATGTGGTTTGACGTGATAGTAATTTCATGCAGATTTATGGATTGTGTAACTTTTGATTATGTGTGTAATTGAATTAAAAATTCGAGTTTAATATGTAAGCATTTGAACAAAATTTAAAGTATTTATACTTTAATACAGTGGACTTTCTAAAATCTATTCAGCTTGGAATCAAACGAATTGCTGACTTCAGGAACTTCAGGTCACTGATTTGTTTACATTTTTCTTATGTTAAATTGCAAAAGAACGAAATCATTTTTAAAAATACTCTTTTCAAAGATATGTAGCAGTCAATATTAATTTTAGCGCGCAAGATTTCTTGTAACATTTTAATTTATGCTTTTCTATTTATATTTAAGTAAGTCTTGTTTATTGGAGTTTTCCAATACTGATACACGTTTTTATTTTTTATTGTACTGTTATATTACTACGTAGTTCCAGACAAAGGTTTGCATAAAATCTAAATATTGAAATAAAACTTTGTCAAAATTAATAAAAGGCACATTAGAGTCCAGGTTATCTACTATAAACAGAGAACAGTGGAAAATATAGAGGGTTATATTACTGAAGTATTGAAAAACACTGAAATAAAACTTGTGACTAGGGCCAATCATTTCGGGGGTCATTCCCCCTCACCGTCTTTTAGAGGTTAATGTATTTGCATGGAAGTGGATGTGGTTTTCCGGTTGCTGTGTTTCATGGTAAGAATCGTTTTTTTGTTACAGTGCCTAATTATCATACCCCCTATTAGGGTGCATCATTTACCCCACTAGTCTTAAATTGTTTTGTCCCTAATTTAAAAATGTTCTCATACCACTAAATAGTACTCCTGTGAATTTTTATGAAAATCCAAATTGATTTAGGTATCCCACCTCAAGGTTTCGTTTTTAAGGTAATGGTCAATTATAACATCAAAAGTGACGTGTTTTATAATTTCATTAGTATCATATTTATTTATTGTCTTTATTTTTTGAAAATGAGTGGACACAAAACAAGTTTCCATGGAAACATTAAAAAGAAAAGAAAATATTTCATTCCATTCAGAGTTGCACACAGAAAAGCTTTAACCTGTCATCCCTGCAAACCAATAGATTCAAGTTTTCTTCTTTCAATTCTGTTCACATATGCGTTGTAAACCACCTAAATAAGTTTATCTATTATATTTATTTCATCAGGTGCATGAATTTTTTAAAGTTTCATATTCTAATTTTTTTTGAATAAATATGAGTGAATCAGCTTCTGTTGAATCAGTGGCATTTTCTCCAGGAACAAAGACTTGTTCATCTGTACAAAAGGTACAAGTAAAAACCAGACTATCTTCAATAGTAATTGGACTTGGCAATGGAATAACTCAAGAGGACGCAGAATTAAAGGGTTCACGTTTACCCACTAGCCTACAAATACTTCGTTGCTTGATGTACCATATTGAGAAAGGTGCCTACCAGAATCTTACCAAATGGGAGGCTTCAAAATTTGTATTATCAAAAATATCCTATTTCTATGAAAAGGCAAATATTCCAATGATTACTCAACGTAAATGCTGTGAAAAAATACTAGAACTTCACGAAGGACACAAAATTAAGAGCAATTCCTGTGCAAAGAAGAAACACCACAAATTTCATCAATAAAATGAAGAAAATGGAAGAAGAATTAGCTAAAACATTTTCATTATGGCCCAAAAATGTTGAGTGCCTTATAAAAAATCCAGAAGATTTAGCTTTTCTTCGATCTATGCAAAGTGATCGTCTAGCTACTCTTGGCTCACAAGATAAAAAATTGCAGCAAAAAATTAAGCGTCGGGAAATGCGTGAAATATCAAAAGCAGCATTTTATGAAAAAACAGCCAAGGAAACTAACTACATCCATAGAAGTTTTAGTTCTGTCATTATTGATACTGATAATAGCGAAAGAGATGAAAATAGTGATGTTAGTGATACACGTGATGAGACCAATCCGAGAGATGAGAATTATAATCCAGATTCCATTCCTGGTAGAGTTAATGGTAGTACTGCTCATAATACCAGAAATCATCATCGTACTGTAAGAACTGGTACATCTGCTTTTATTTCACATGATATTATAAAACATCCAGATGTTATAGCATTAGCAACACGTTTAAAAATGACGCCAGCTCAGCAAGCTTCATACACTAAAGTTTTAATAGCAGAAGCTGGTGGTGATTCATCCAAAATTTCAGCATCATATGCAACATCAGACAGAGCAAGACGATCAAGTGTCAGAGACATTGCAAAAGCTTGTAAGAATCAATGGAATGGTTATGATTTTGCAACTCTGCACTGGAATTCTAAACTCTTACCAACTTTAACAAATCAAAATATTACAGAAGAAAGGCTTGCAGTTATTGTGGGTAATTCACATGAAGTTAAGCTTCTTGGTGTACCTGCATATCCACCAGGAACAGACAAAAAACCCGGGGATATCATTGCTAATTTAACAACAAATTTGCTTAATTCATGGAACTGTTCTGACTCAATAGTTAATATGTCGTTTGACACAACTGCTTCTAATACAGGAAATGTAAGTGCAGCATGTGTAGCTATTCAAGAGCGTTTGGGTAAAGCTCTTCTGTGGTTAGCTTGTCGCCACCACATTGGAGAAATTATACTATTACATGTGTTTGATGATTCGAAAATTAAAGCATCGAAGTCACCAGTCATATCTGTATTTAAAAGATTTCGCAAACATTATACATTGCTGCAGTTTGTGGAAGATAGTAATGCTGATATACCTATAAATTTATCCAAATTTGATGACTTCATTTAGTGAGCCCGCAAAAAGATTAAGTGATGAGTGCAAAAACAATGTTATTAAATTAGCTAAATCAAATGTTGTGCTTTGCAGGGGAGATTACTTAGAATTTGTTCAACTTTGTCTTTTGTTCTTAGTAGACAATACAAATGAAATAACTGCAACTAACTTTAAACACCCAGGAGCATTACACAAAGCACGATGGATGGCAAAATTAATTTATTCAATTAAAATTTGTTTATTTCAACATCAAATCCAAGAACTACCAACTGGAATAGTAACTATTCATCAACAAGAGTTAAAATTCAGAAATTTTGTTAATTTCGTCACTTTGGTATATAGTTCATGGTGGATGACGTACACTTCTGTCTTTGATGCACCATGGAATGACTTGTAATTTTTTCATTTATTTATAAAGTATAGCATTATTAATTCAGAAATTTCCGGAAGTGCAATTAATTCTTTTAAAAATCACCTTTGGTACCTGACTGAAGAAACTGTACCTCTTGCACTTTGGAGTGATGAAGTGCCTGAAGCAGACCGACGGGCTCTTGCTGACAGTATGTTAGCCATTAGACCAGCTAATTTTTCTAATCCAAAACAGATTTGGGACAGGATTTGGAAAACCGAAGTTTCCAACAGATATTGATTTGTCATCAAAACTGTCCGATTTTGCTGGCATTGATTCCTGGTTTATATTTTTCATTTTGAAGTTAGATCCAGAATTCATGGTGAACGATGTTAAACAATAGTTAGATTGTACTTCGTATCAGAATTCAAAAACTAATTTGAAAGGAATAACTGTAGTAAGCGATTGTGCTGAGCAAGGAATAAAGCTGACCAATTACTTTTTAATATCAGTCAAGACTGAAGATCATTACCAGAATGTATTACAAGTGGTTGAGCATGATCGAAAACAACTACCAAATCTTCGCAAAAGGAGGAAGATTGATTGAAAACTAACTTTCTAGCTCAACTTTAATATTTAACACAGTAATATTACATATAAAAAAAGGAAGTTTGCTCAAACAAATAAAAATATTCTTTCAATAATTGATTAAATGTAAAAAAAGTGCTTAATGTGGTTTTTTTCCTAGTTTTCATGACTTTCATATTGTCAGGTGGTACACATAGATATTGTTCAAAGTGGGAAAAATTTCACACAAGTTATTAATTTTGTAGGTAGAACAAAAATAGCTTAGGAACAAAGCATTTGTAAACGAAAAAAAAATTGACGGGGCGGATGATGCACCCTACCCCCTATCATATTCATATTTCTTTATTTTAACAGCTGTATATAAATAGTGTATTAAATAAACACATGTAATATTTTGTTAACAAAAGTCTTTAACAACAATGGTTCTGGTTATGAGAGTTTCAAAGTATGTGTTCCTTTTTTTTTTGTTTATAGCATGTGATGCTTATTCATTTTTATATTTCATACTGCAGTTTTGCGGGATACTAAGTTATTTTGGCTTTTAAATGTTGCTACATCCTTGTAGGTACTCATTTTTTTAATCAAAAAATTGTTGCACGTGATCTTTCAAATATATTTTGTTAAATTATTTTTTTAATTCGCATTGCAGAAAACAAGAATATTTTTTAAAAGCAAAGGTACACTGTCTTACACTCTATATTGATATTTATGCTCTATTTTGATGTCAGTGTCAAATGAAATAGTTAAAATAGTAAGTCATGGAAAATAGTTCGCAAAAGTCATGGAAAGTCAGGGAAAGTCATGGAATTGAAAAGTCCAGGTTGAGCAGATACCCTGTATATCGCAGTTAAAAGGGTTTTGAAAAATCTGGATATCATCTGATGCACGGTCAAAGTCTTCAAAACGGCTTTTAAATTCTTCTCGTAGGTTAGACATGATATCCAAAACGTATTCTTTGGAAAAGGAAGCAGTACTTAATGCACCTAAGTTTTTGCACGTTTCAAAGTGATCAAAGTTCATCGATCCTAAATGCTTCTCGAAAAGCATGAGTTTTTGTCTGAAAGCTTTGACATGCCAGTATAAGTCACAAATTGAAGAGTTTTCCCCTGCAACTTTAAATTCAAAAAATTAATATGTGTGGTGAGATCAACAAGAAAAGCCGATTTCCAGACAAATACACTGTTTGCCCTGGGGACAGGAAATGCCCAATGCTAGGGGACTAAGGGGAGAATGTGAAGTTGAGTAAAGAGATTTGTTCTCGGAAAGGGCAACAAAGAGAGATGGGTATTACCGTCGAAAGAAAAAAAATTAAAAAGCTTTAAATTAAAGTTTGAATAGATTTTTATTTATTATTTGACGTATTCACTATGAGATCGTCACTGTTCTGATTAATTTAATTTAAAAATATATTTTTTTAAAAAAATAGGGGGGGGGGATTAAAAAAACAGATTTTTTCCTCGGGCCGGAAAAAAGCTGCTCGCGGGCCGGATCTGGCCCACGGGCCGTAGGTTGGAGAGCTCTGCAATACATGTTTAATTATATTTTCTAGACATGAAAATTAAAAAAGGTGAGGGGGGATTTTAAGCACTCTAATTTTGGCATGGTTTTAATTTAATTTATTTATCAATTATTAGTAGTTGTTTAATTCAAGAGTTATTCTTTGTGAAAAGTGGAGGTTATCTAAAAGAGCTATGCTAAGGAAAAATATATAGACAGATAGAAAATGGTGAAATATTATCTCTGTGTGGATAAAATAGGAAGAATAATTTGTTAAAAAAATTTAGATCAACTCTGATTTTTTTTTTTTTTTTTTTTTTTTTTGTATTCTTCTTTAAATTATTTGTTTTGTTTCTACTCACTAGAATTTCATTATTTTTCATGTTATACTTCTGCTTGCAGGAAATTATTAATTCCTTGTTTACAAATTTATTCATCGAAGTTTTGTGTTTAAGGCATACTTAAAATACACTGAAGTGACAAAAGTCATGGGATACCTCTTAATATCGTGTCGGCCCTCCTTTTGCCCGGCGAAGTGCAACAACTCGACGTGGCATGGACTCAACAAGTCGTTGGAAGTCTTCTGCAGGAATATTGAGCCATGCTGTCTCGATAGACGTCCATAATTGTGAAAGCGTTGATGGGGCAGGATTTTGGGCACGAACAGACCTCTCGATGGTGTCCCATAAATGCTCAATGGGATTCATGTCGGGCGATCTAGGTGGCCAAATCATTCGTTGGAATTGTCCAGAATTTTCTTCAAACCAATTGCGAACAGTTGTGGCCCGGTGACATGGCGCATTGTCATCCATAAAAATCCCATCGTTGTTTGGGTACATGAAGTCCATGAATGGCTGCAAGTGATCTCCAAGTAGCTGCACATAAGCATTTCCAGTCAATGTTCGGTCCAGTCGCACTAGAGGACCAAGTCCATGCCATGAAAAAACAGCCCACACCATTACGGAGCCACCACCAGCTTGAACAGTGCCTTGCTGACAGTTTGGGTCCATGGCTTCGTGGGGTCTGCGCCACACTCGAACCCTACCATCGGCTCTTACCAGCTGAAATCGTGACTCATCGGACCAGGCCACGGTTTTCCATTCATCTAGGGACCAACCGATATGCTCACGTGCCCACGAGAGTCGCTGCAAGCGATGTCGTTCTGTCAGTAAAGGCACTCGAGTCGGTCTTCTGCTGGAATAGCCCAAGAAATCCAAATTTCTCCGCACAGTTCTAGCAGACACGTCCATTGTACGTCCCACATTGATTTCTACGGTGATTTGACGCAGTGTTGCTTGTCTGTTAGAATTTACGACTCTTTGCAGACGTCGCCGGTCTCGATCTTTAAGTGCAGGCGGTCGACCACTGCGCTGTCCATGGTGGGATGTTATGCCTGAAATTTCATACTCTCGGCACACTCTTGACACAGTGGATCTGGGAATGTTGAATTCTCTAACGATTTCCGAAATGGCATGACCCATGCGTCTAGCTCCAACTAACATTCCGCGTTCAAAGTCTGGTAATTCACGTCGTGCGGTCATCATCACGTTAAAACCTCTTCACATGAATAACTTGAACAGAAATGAAAGCTCTGTAAAAGCACTGCGCATTTATACCTGTTCTATGCGATGCTACTGCCATCTGAAAATTTGCATATTGCTATCCCATGACTTTTGTCACTTCAGTGTAGTTTTATTTAAAACATATTCTTTCCTCCTGTTGATCGGCAAAATTTGTCTGATTATGAATAAAATAAAATAGTCATGTTTTCAAATTCCTATTTAAAAGCTTAGGAATTTAATTATTTCTAATAGCGCCATATGAATATTAGCTGTGAGGGTTATCTTTTAATATTATATTTAGTTTTATGCACTTTATGAATTATTTGTTTTGTTTTTTATCTGTACACTTTCTAACTTCATGTTATAGTAAGGATTACAGAAAATTACATTGATCACCTGATAATAAAATTCTAGAGCTTATCTTCTTGGTAAAAGTATATTTGAACAAATATTTTAAAAAATATATTTTTCACCGATTAATAAGCAAAAATCTGCCAATTATAAATAATCAGCAAAGAGGCCAATTATGGCCGATTAATCGGTGCATCCCTAGTCCGTATCATGAAATCGTCATTTTCATAGAATAAATGTAACAGTATTCTATTTCAAGTTTCACATGCTATTTGTCAATTAATTCTGAATCTTTATACAGCCATATTTATTTTAAAAATAATAATATAACACATTAAAAGTTTCTTATTCAAGCCATAGTCAAAAATAGTAATTG
>JAXGGA010022479.1:0-14901 GCA_038373865.1 Uloborus plumipes
TGGGCACCCCTGGTTAGAGATACACTTATATTAGTCTAGGTTTAAGCAAAAAAGATAAAAAAAATTCGAAAATTAAGCCAATGAATATATTTTTAATTGTAAAAATTATGTAAATATAAAATTTCCTATTATTAGGTAAAACGAAGAAAAATAATAATAATGAATAAATAAATTTTTCAATTACTGATTACAAATGGTAATTAAGTAAAAATATGAACATGTAAAAAAGAAGGTAATATGAAAATATAGTCTATAATAATTATTTTGTCTACTAAATATTTTTAATTAATAAAAAAATTAAGTACCGACATAATTAATTTTTTGCCACATGCATAATTTATCACAATTTAGAGAGCTTCAAAATATTTAGTTCATAATGTCAATCGAAGATTTACACCAAAATCCAGTTGAAAAAAAAAAAAAAAACTCTTGCCAACAGCAGTCTTTAAAAAATGACAGATTCTGTCAGATTTGGCAAGTTGGTAAGTGCATTCGATTAAACCTATTTCTCAAAAAATACGGCTCCTATTTTCGTGGGATGAAAATCATACTTAATTCATAATGTCAGTCGAAGATTTACATCAAAATCCAGTTGAAAAAAAATTTTTTTCTTTCCCATAGCAGCATTTAAAGAGAGGACAGATTCAGTATCATTTACATTGAATCCCGTAGGAAGTAGGGAGCGTTTCAGCTAGCGTCCTCTGGCGGGCGTGTGAGAATTCGTTGCCACTTTCAAACTAGCGCATCCGTAGAACATTTCTCTCCTTCTTTCTACTCCGTGGTTTTAACATTATTGCCAATCCTAGCCAATCCTAATGCAGTTGTTTATATAAATACAAGAGGTTTATTTTAAATTTTAACCTTTCTTCAGAAGGTATGTGCTGCATGGGTTAGTACATAGCTAAAAGTATGCATCTATCTTTGTTTAATCACAAAGATAGAATGTTGCATTTTTCTCTTGAACTCTGCACAGTAGGGTTTTCTCTTCCAAGTTTCAAAAAATAGAAAACTTTAACAAAACCCGAGAATTTTTAATTAATTGCAAAAAGCAAACTTTTTTGCAACAGCTTTAGTTAATTTCTTTGAAAGTTATGATTTGTCTACTCTTTGTAAACTTTGACCTTGAAAGTAGCATTTTAAATGTGGTGGTGGTCCGTGAATCTTTGGTCGATCATAACTTTTGTTCTACTGGTTCTAAAGTAATGCCGCTTGGTACCCAGCTTACTTTTGGCCCTTCGCGCCAAATTATGTAAATGTAGGGGTTCCCATTTGAAAATTCAGACTTTGCGTTCATTTCACTTTGTATATGGCCCCTTATCAAAATTTTACTCACGTAGTTTTAAAGAACACTTTAATCCTATATCAGAAGACACCTTTCTTTTGTTCTTTGCAAGTATAGCAGCCGAATAATTCAGAGTGTTTCGTTTTTTTTTTTCTATGACTGTACCTTCGTGTAAAGAGAGTAAGATTAATTGTAATTTTTTGAGTTTTGTAATCAAGAAATCATATACTCTTCTCATTTCACACTTTTTAGCTTGAACCAAAATTATGGAAATAGTCTTTAGATTTAAAAAAAAAAAAAAAAACATTTTTTATATTTTATTATGCAATCGGTGTTTTACTGTTGTCTTTCAGACATTGTGAAATTGTACCAGAATGAGTCAGTACTTGGTACTTGTTTCTTTAGTGTTCATTTAAAAAGACTGGACTAAAATATAAAAAAACAAAATTTCTTCGTTTTTGGTTCCTTTAATGCTTTTCCCTCCTTCCCTGGAGCCATCATTTTCCCCTCAAAACAGCACTTTTTAAGAAGTCTCAGTTTTGAACTAATGGATTTTTCGATGTACATATCGCTAAAATCACACTGCCGTTCTTTTTTCTGCTGACAGCCGCCTGATATTCCTACACTGCAAAAAATGAACTGTTGTTTTTACAGTATAATACTGGCAGCCGAGGCTCCATTTTAAAACTAAAATGCACAGTAATAAGCTGTAAAACTAGCAATTTTACAGTTTCTTACTGTAAAGTTGGAAATTTTACAGTTTATTGCCGTAAAATTTAGCTGTATTATACTGTGAAAACAACAGTATGATATTTGCAATAGAGGTTCCAGTTTAAAACTGTAAAATACTCGGTAATAAACTAAAACTAGCAATGCTACAGTTTATTGCTGTAAAATTAGCAATTTTACAGTTTATTATTGTAAAATTACCAATTTTTACAATTTAGTACAATAAAATTAGCTGTATTATACTGTAAAAACAACATTCATTTTTAGTGTAGCTGTTCAAGACATGAAAACATCCTCTTTTACCTTATTCTTTAATAGAGGTCAAAAGCAAAAATAAATGCAAAATAACGAAAGCAACTTGAGGGCTGTGTTAGCGGATTCTAATAAGAGTAAGGGCCCTGCTCCACATCAGCGGAAAACGCGACCGAAACCGAAGGCAGAAACCGAAAATCCTGGAACTTTCCATAAGAACGGGGGGCTATGTAATCCATTTTACGTTTCTGCTTTACGTCAATGTGGAGCAAGGCCCGAGAAGAAGGGAAAGAACGGTGGCAGCAACTCACGTGCATAATAAAAGATGGTTAAGTAGGTGGCTGGGATCAGGGGAGTCAAAGATCGAAAGAAAAGCCGGAGCTTGCATGTTGATAAGGACACGTACAGCAGAAATAAATCATTTTGGCGAGTAAATCGGAATCCGAGGAAAAGAATAGTTACGGAATGAAAATCAAAACTCAAAAATAGGAAAATGAATGAAATAATAGTTATAAAAACAAAAAAACGAAAGGCATACTAAGGCTGCAATTTATAGACCTGGATCTGCGCCCCGCCACCCAAGCGACACGCAAAGGGAAAATACGTACATTTTTTAAACATTACTTTAATTTAAGTGTTTGAATTAAAGCGTGATTAAGATTTCTTTTCAAAAGCATTTATACTTTCATATTTGTGACAAATCAGACAGTGCTGCATCTGGGCCAGTGAAGTATCTCAGACTAGACGGTTATTTGAAAGCATAAAACTTTACGGACGTGTTCTAAAAGTGAAATTCCCTTCGAAATTCCTCAAATTTTAAAAATTCCTCGGTTTTCCCAATGTAGAAGGCACACTTCGAGAATACTTTATGAATAAATGGGTAGAATATAGCCACTGAAGCTCTGCGATTTGATTGTTATCCACAGCCAAAGGTTAGTAAATGAAGGAGGTCAATTAAGTTCGCCATTTTCATTTCCATCCTTCTGCGTTTTGGAGACAATAAGTGGACTTGCTGTATGAAAAATAATAGTTTGTTATTTTGTGCTTTAAATTTAATTTGAATGTGTCCGTCTGACGTCTGACCGCAAATTTGAAAAAGTCCTTGTGTAACGCAGTGAGTAACCGCCCCTGCCCCTAGGCAAGGGCTAAGGCACTGCTTTATTACCGAGCTCTGCGTTAAAATTTACGAGTAGTACCGTTCCCATGTGCGGTCGCTCTCTGGTATTCTAATTTCACATTAGCTTCCAATTTTTTCGCTCTCTTTGCTCTATAAGAGGATTTTTGCCTCCAACTCGGCTACTTTCGTATTCCATGCTGATGAGTGCACAATAAGCACGAAACTGCAGTCCATGGATCGAAATTGCCGAGTTGGCGGTGTGTTGCAAAGTCCTTGTGTGTTCAACATAGAAGAAAGAATTTGAGAACTAAATGACATCAGATAAAAGAAGAAAGGTTTCAAAATGAAACTGGTTGAAACAGCAAAGCACATGGACACATGGAGCATACCTGCTCCCATGATTTGTTTCAAAAAGTCTTTACATCCTTAAGCTCACATTTTGCTCATTGACATTGACAAAGGCGTTCTTCGTAACGCCGAAACGACTGCTGCATTTTGTTCCTGTACATTCGTACTTTTAACGTTGTTTCATTTGCTTTTATAGAAATTTAACTTGTTTTCTTGAAGTGAAATTCCAAAGTCACGAATAAGTTTAACTGTTACAATTACTAAAATATAACAGAGTGAAATGTATCATTTTACCTTGATAATATATCATTTATCATTTCACTTCATCGTCTGCTCTGCTGGCCGGAATTGAGCTTCAGGCGCATGGCAACAGGCAGTCGGAATAGCAAAGTGGAATCCGTGTCTATCATTGGCCCGTTTTTCCCCATCCAAAATAAACAAAGCAAAAGCGGACCCAGCTGATCGCTTGTCTGCTGGTCTGCCCCCCATTCCGTGTTGTGGTTCTTTTTTCTGTCCCCTCCCAGCTGATTGCCAAGCGGCAGATGGTGTGACGTGGCGTGGGAACGGTCGGAACCACGTGACCTGGGAGGTGCTCGGCTGTCAGACGGGGGGCTAGCAGGTGACTGGGGAGCGTAACCATGCGAAGCAACTCTAATCCCCCCTGCTTGCTATTAGGCATTGAATTTTGCACCACTTTATATGGGCTAGCAAAAATGCAGATTTTTTTTTTTTTCATCATACACACAAAAGCTTTTAATCTACCCGTACCCGGGACAATAATGTGACTTGTAAACTTTTGGATTGATAAAATTTTTGGATTGATTGAAGAGGGCCAAAAGTAACTTTTGAAGACCTTGTGGAGGGCCGAACTGCTGTGGGAAGGTAAAGTGTTAATGTTTGAGATATTTGAAGAAACGAATCTTGGATTTCATACTAACATTAGGAAAATGCTGGAATTCGACGCTCTCTCCGTTCTTTTAAAGCAAAAGTAAAGAGGAAAAGGTGCCGTTGATTTTACTGTTAATGGTAGATCCGTCATTTGGAAGAGGAAATTCCAATCTTTGCGAAATAAATGCATTTATGTAAGAGTGGGGGTAGTTTTTATTAGTGAAGGTGTTATTTTTAAATTTGCATTGGGATCTGCACCCTTTGACCCCTCTAGGAAAATTTGAAATGGCGGACCTGGTAAACGGGGTGTTGCATATTTTACTTTTCTTGAGTTTCATTATTTACAAAACAAAAGTAGACCAAAAACTGTGTCATCGTTTTGCTGAAAACTAGTCTGTTTTTGCTGTGTGGTGGCGTTTTGCAAAACAAAACCAAAACTGGAAATGCGTCGTCGATTTTGTTGTAAATCGGCTATTGCATTATCTGCTTTTCCGGTTTGATACATATTTTCAAAACAAAACCAAAACTGAAAATTCAACTTCGATTTCGTTGTAAATAGGCTATTGCATTACCTATTTTTCCTGTGTTTTGCCACTTTTCAAAACAAAACTAAAACTGTGTTGTCGATTTTGCTGTTTATCTAATGAATTGCCTGCTTTTCCTGTGAGATTCCATTTTTCAAAACAAAACTAAAACTGAAAGTGCGTCGTTGATTTTGTTGTAAATCAATTAATATTGCATTACCTGCTTCTCTGTTTTGATACCATTTTTCAAAACAAAACTGAAACTAAAATGTGGAGTCGATTTCGTCGTAAATAGGCTGTTGCATAACCTATTTTTCCTGTGTGCTACTATTTTTCAAAACAAAAGTAAATTAAAAAATTGTGTTGTCGATTTTGCTGTTTATCAGCTAATGAATTACCTGCTTTTTTTGTGAGATGCCATTTAGCAAAACTGAACTAAAACCAACGCCTCTTAAATACTAAATGCCTGTAACTTTCTGGTTTTTAGCACAGAGCAAAATTTCATTCTTGGTTCACGATACACTGCCATCTACTAGAGTTCTTCGAGAAAGAGAAATTAACGATTATTTCATCTCTAACTTTAAATTTAAAAATCAACCAATCAAAAAATTTAATTCGAATATTGTTGGGATCCATCGCCAATAGCTGCAAAATGCCCTTGGTTCACGATACACTGCCATCTACTGGAGTTCTTCGAAAAATTAACGATTGGTTCATTTCTGAATTTAAATTTAAAAATCATCCAATCAAAAAATAACAACGGCATTATCGGATTGCCGCAAGGTGGCGTTTAAAGTGGAACCCATCTCGACGGTAGCGAAGCAAATGTTCTGGGCATTTAGTATTTAGAAGGCGTTGCTAAAACTGAAAATGTGTCATCGATTTCCTTGTCAATCGACTGTCTCTAGTGAGGTGCCACTTGAAAAGATGAAAAGATTAACTGCTTTTCCTGCAATCAGGGGTGCCCACAGGGGGGGATTATGGCGCAAGTTGCGCCATCAAAATTTTTGGGGGGGATTTTTTAACTTATTTATTTACTTATTTAAATTATTTATTAATTTATTTTTTCAATTTAAATTATTTATCAACTTTATATTTAATTTTTTTTTTTTTCATTTTTTTTTTTAAATTTACGTTTTTTTTTTTTTTTTTTTTTTTTTTGTGCGAAGTTAATATCGAAAAATATTAACTTCTTTTCGAACGATTTGTGCCTAAATTGTTGCTGAGTAATTAGAATAAAACTGCTAAGCGGGGGGAAAAAAAGATACGCTATCAATTCAACTTCAGCATTACCACTGACACCATAACAAATCTCGGCTCAAATGCAAAATAGGAACTTCCAGCCTAAACATTATTTATTAGTGGCGCCTGGAACTCGTTATTTGCGCGAGTGTATTAGCTGCTGTATTTCACCCTAATAGACAAATAACATCAACAAAATGACATTATATATGTTACGGCCAAAGCCCGAAGTCGGCCAGTTCGCGAATTGGCCGGCCACTTCGCGAAATGGCCAATATCGCTTCAAAATGACCGGCCAAAGTCCGATCTTTCCTTGATTTCGGGCTTTGGCCAGCCAGTTCGCGAACTGGCTAGAAGCGATCGGCCAAAGTTAGAAAAAAAGGTCGTGACACCTGTTGTGTGTCATGACCTTTTTTACATGTCACATTTTGTACTTGTTTACCATAATGCTACTGATAATCACATTTTATCTGCCACAGAGCAGGGGCGGATACAGAAATAGTTTTTGTGGGGGGCCCAGAAAAGTAAAAATTGCTTCCCCCTATATTTATTATAAAAAAAATTCTCACAAAATTTCTCTAAATAAAAAAATGGGGGGGGGGGGGGGGGGGAGAAAAAAAGCATGAATCAATTAATCTACTGTAAAGTGCAGAAGGATAACATACGTGTACTAATTTACTTCGAATGTGTGGCGGATTTTTTTTTTTTAAACATTTTAGCCGATAAACTATTAATATTAAACCAGTGTTCCCAGCATGGGAGCGATGAAGAAATTAATTAAAAACCTTTAATTTATTTTTCGTGCTTTTTGAATTCAAATAAAACTAATTGAACTTAAAATTAAAGTTCAAGAGCTTCCTCCTTGCACCTGGGATGAACCTTAGGAAGTATTTTGTCATTTATTTCTAATTTTATAAATTTTCAAATTGTCAATTTGTTTTAATTCAAATTTTTAGTTTCAACGATTTTAGTTCCCTCAGAGTCTAGTTTAGAAAAGAAAATAATATTTCTTGAAAAATGTATTTCTGTTTTTTGAAAAGTACGTCGAAAATTTTAGATGTTTCCCTTCAAATGCTTCACTTTGTGAAAGGAAAAAAGAATAAAGGTATTTTTAGTTTAGAAGTCATTGGTTATAATTGCTTTATTGAGTACATTTTAGTTCAATATAAAGTTAGGTACTTATATTTTTAATAATATCGATGTTCACTTGGGTCAACTTATTGTTTTTTAAAGGAAGGTGGGGGCGATAGGTGTCAGTTAGCGTCTTGAAGGGGGCAATGGGGGGAAAATTGGGAAACACTGTATTAAAAATTATGTCAAATGATTCGATATTATTTAACCTAATTAGTAAATGATGCACGGTATTATTTAGAAACAACTGTCAATATGATTTAGAACAAAAAATTATCAAAACGAAATCGTCACTTTTTCCCATCGCAGATGAATTAATGAATGAATCGTGATATATATTATGTACCATTGATTTCGCAAACTCTGAGTTTTATGTATTCTTTTACTCTGTCTAACCCCGGATTGCTATATTATTCCCATTGCAAACCAAAGTGATGTTATTCAAATATGCTGTGCATGAGCTTTTTTTAAAGACATAGTTCAAAAAATTTTACGAATGTTATGGAGAAATTAAAAGCAATTGAACATTAAATACATAGTAAAACTATTTTTATCCCTTTGGAAGGGAACCCCCCCCCCCCCTACAATCCGCTACTGCCACAGAGTAGTTTTTGGGACAAATCCGCACTCTTAGGCACCTACCCAGGTAGCACAAATAACCTTTAAACGTTTTATACACGTTTTTAAGCGGTTGTTACAACGTTAGTAACCATTTTACAACCTTTAAAAAACGAAGTGTGCTACTTGGGTAAGATCGTCCATCGGAAAAAAGTCCAAGGTGGGTAGTAGCGTGAAGATCTCACAATACTAGAAAACTCATGGTCTCTTATGAAAATTTCCTTTCCCTTGGAGAAAACAACCTAACAAACAAAAATATAATCACATTATCTACTGAATTAGTTTATTACAGAACATTATGAGTGTCAATATTTGACACAACAAGACGAATTGTTATGGCATTTCGAATATTGCACAAAAGTTTTATTTTTACATCTGCAGCGATTTGATGAGCACTTGGAAGTGCAACTGCATCGAACAGCAAGCACATCGCACATTGGCCAGGGAGTTCCGGCCACTTCGCGAAGTGGCCGGCCAAAGTCGCATATACGCAATTCATTTCCAGTACATCGGACATTGGCCACACGCCCCGGCCAATGCGCGAAGTGGCCGGCCAATTCGCGAAGTGGCCGGACTTCGGGCTTTGGCCGTAACATATATACCGTTTTACAACTACAAAATTATGCAGTATTTCTGCCCCGAAGTCATTAGCTACGGGTATTCCAACGTTTGATTTTATTATTTTTATTACTTTATTATTTTTTTTACACTTCAGTTCAGTTTAATCTTAACACTAGATGATAAAGATTTCTCAATGCGGAGTGTCACAGTTTCTACCTACCGTAATGTTGCCATATTAATGTGAGATGCGCTGTTATCGACTATTTTGTAGCAGTTTGTCGCGTTCATAGTAAATGGCGGTTCAAGTTTTGTGAAATTTTAAAAGAAATCCTTCGAAGATGCCTAGAGCTCTTAAAACTTCGTTCAAATATAAATATTTAGAAGTACTTTGCAACACTGTGCACAGACAAGACAAATGGACTGAACATTGTCGCATAAAACATGCATATAAATTTAGAAATAATATTAATATCAAGTACAAAGTTGTAGCTGTTAAGAAAGGCAGTAGTACTTGGGATAAAGCGACTAGTAACATGGGTGCAGGCTCCATTGTTTCAACGGTGACAATGACAAATATACAAAATGGCACCATCAACTTCACGGTAAGAATTATATTAAACATTCCTTGTAACAGTATTTTAAAACTATCTTACTTTGTTAATTATTTGATTTCAAAAGGTACACTTCATATGTATATATATATATATATATATATATATATATATATATATATATATATATATATAATATATATGTATATATATATATATATACATATATATATATATATATATGTTATATATATTATATATATATATATATATATATATATATATATATATATATATATACATATATATCATTATATACATATATATACATATAATATATATATATATATATATATATATATATATATATATATAACCACCAAACCCTGGTTTATTAGTATTAATGACGGTTCATAGTTTTAAGTGGCTATATATGAGCATGGCTTGCATCTTAAAAATCCTGAACTGTTTTTATGCATGCGTTGAAATAGGGAATTCATTGGTTCCATGATAGCTATGGCACATGAATATTGGGCTAAAAGTTAAAAGGGAGAAAATGAATTTTTTAGTGTCTGCCTGAGAAGTTAATTTGTTTGTTTCTAACGGGACTAAGATTCTTTCATGTTGCACAATTATTTCTTGATGGCTATTACCATTTGAGAGGCACCTGGACTCTTACGAAGTGGAGGGTAGGCCCGTCATTTAGGGGATTCAGAGGGTCAACCCCCCCCCCCTCCCCGGCTTTGGGAAACCAATGTGTTTACCGGCAAGTGGGCGGGGTTTTTACTATTTTTTGGCATATTTTACATTGAATACATACCCATTGCCCCCGCTGGAAAACTTTGAAATGACGGTCCAGGCAAAGAGGCATTATTTTCATTTGCTAAGTGTAAGTTATATCATTGATTTAATTTCTTGTTGCTATTCGGAATTACTAATCATTTTCATAGCTATTTTTATTATATTTATCCCACCCGAATTTATTATCTGATTTTATTAATTTATGCCTCATTATAAACTCCCAAATGAGAAAATTTTCGTGGTAATTTACGACTTCACACTTTTAGCTGATCAACACATATAAATATTACAATGGTATTTATCTACCTTTTTATGCGTCATATTTTTAAACATTTGAATTGTTTTTCAATGTTTGATTTTACTATCAAAGATCAAGTTGAAATTATTGTTTTATTTA
This sequence comes from Uloborus plumipes, assembly GCA_038373865.1. Taxonomy (NCBI): domain Eukaryota; kingdom Metazoa; phylum Arthropoda; class Arachnida; order Araneae; family Uloboridae; genus Uloborus; species Uloborus plumipes. Next base: position 10,442 of record JAXGGA010022479.1, read on the forward strand.
TATGACCACTCATTAATCTACGAAAATGTTTGTTTGTACTATAATAGTTATTTTCATTTGCTTAGCACAAGCAAGTTTATTTAGTTAATGTATTGCTGTTTATTGTAAATATTTTTAACTAATCTTATCCCTTCAGATTCTGTTTATTTCACCCAGCCCTATTTAAACAAATAGTGCGTAAAAATCTTGTGATTAGAAGTATTGCATTCAGTTGAAACCTTCAGTGTCTATTTTTTTTAAGTCATAATAAAATGATAACTTTCAGTGGCGTAGCGTAGAATTTTTTTAATTAAGTAATAATAATTGTAATAAAAAATAAATAAAAAAATAAATAATATTAAAAAAATAAATAAATAGAGAGCGCTAAACATGAAAAATAAATAAGTAAAAGAGGGTTGGCAAAATTTTTGGGGGGGAATTTGCGCCATTGAGCTTGGGGGGGATGGGCACCCCTGCCTGCAATATACCATTTTTCAAAACAAAACGAAAACTAAAAATGCGTACCCGATTTCATTATAAATCGGCTATCTGTATTGCAATAACTACTTTTCCTGTGTGATGCCACTTTGCAAAACAAAACTAAAACTGAAAACGTGTCGTTGATTTCGTTGTTCATCAGCAATTGCAAAAGCCGGTCCTATTCCTCCCGAAAAAATCCTTTTCAATCCGGAAACAGGGGGTTTCCCCCCTTCCCCCAAAGCGGGGGAGTTGAAGACGAACGACCTTAGGATGAAGCTTAATGAGGGCGAGGAGTCATTGCTGCGTAGATGGTAACAATGTATCTCCTGCTGTGTGAAGAAGAGCGCCGCGTTCGGTAACGATCAAGAAGGAAAAGCAAAAATTCGCAGGATTCTCACAGTCGGTTTTTTTTTACCAGTAAAAAGAAACCATTTTCTTCTGAGAGGGTTCGGTTTCTCCAAGCCCAGCTGCTAGTGATGGTTTCTTCGACAGCGAGACGTTTTAATGAACTCGTTTTAAGCTTGGATTGTTTCTTGAGGGTAATAATAATCCCCGTTTATTCTTGTGGAAAAAAGCATATCCTGCAGATATGAGTAGGATTTCAAAGAATCAAATTTCAGCATCTCTTTTTTTTTTCTTTAACTTGAATGAGCGGAATAAAATTATTTGAAAAACTTTGCTCTGTCTATTCAACATTCTCAATGATAATGGAAGGTGGGATTGGATATTGGTATTTTATTTCCCAACCTTCGATTCCCCGAACACTAAGGTTACGTAAATCATTGCTAAGGGTTCCAATAGAGGTAGTAATGAATAATTAAAGTTGTGCATGAACATTTTCTGCACAAAATAACGAGAATGCTTTAACTATTTAGTTCAGTAATTCATTTGGGCAGACGGCAATTATACTGCAGAGAATTTGAGAACACGTAAAAAAAGATGTCAGAAGCCGGAAAAACTCGTCTCTGAAAGTCACTTTATTGCCTAACAGTAACTATTTAAAAGGTTTAAGAGGAGGAGAGAAGCACTCATTAAATAAGAGCGTAGTTTCCAGTAACAATTCGAAAAATTTATGATTTTCCTATTGATAGACCTATATCATCTTTGAGTTTAAGAAAAATAACTTATTGCAACAACTCGTCCCTCAAATTCTGCGACTGCTTATTGCTTTTCTTGCGTCGTCTTTGCACACAATACGGCCGCGCAACACCTGAAAATTAGAGTTTGTGTCTGTTAACGGTAAAAATCAAGCACTTTTTTTTTGCTAAAATCAAGAGTTTAATGAATAGGGAGACATTAGTGAAGCAAGAATACACTTCGGGTGTGGGTGTGTGATATGGAGGGAGGATGTAATATCAGTTCTTACAAACTACCGTATTAGGATTGACAATAAACTTGAAACGAAGCGACCTACAAACACCACTCGCTACGCTTCTGCCTAGAGATGTTAGCTTTTCCCTTTATGGGTTCACAAAATTGTAATTTGGTGCTGTGATAAATGCTTTTTCTTCAACTAAAAGCTCATTTTGGGTACATTGCGAAATATAGTCAGTGTTAAAGGTGAAGTGACAAACTCTGAAAGCTTATAGATTTAAAATAATGAATTGGTATAGTACAATTGAACTCCTAAGTTATTATAGCAAAAAAAAAAAAAAAAGTGAAAACTATTTTGGAGATTCTTAAATTTTACAGTAGACACTGATGTACTTTTATAACTACATAATTAGTTTATATTATGATATAACTAATTGAACATTTCAAATTTACTACAGTAAACCTTCATACAATTTTCGTGGATTCGGTAAATTTTGCACGAACTCCGACGTTATTTTTTGCTGAATTTCTAATATTTACCTTCTATCCTTGTAGAACAAAATCAAATGTCATGCGTGTATGTGGAGAGGATGAAACCATTGTCAATACAGGGCATTGCGTTTAATAGTTTGATCTACTAAAAACCGAAGAGGGGGGGGGGGAGTCATTGAAAAGGAATTCAATCTAAGAACATCCTCAATTAAGGGCTTCTGTCATTGTTCTGTCAAATGCAACAGCGAATGACAATTAAACTCTGGGAGGGAGAAATTTAAAGAAGTGCTATTCTGAGAGCCGGCGATGTCAATAGTCCATTGAAAAACACGAAGAAAGAGCTCCCTTCATCCTTGAAAGACGCCTCCACCACAGACGATACTCATTTATTATTAGGATTGAGGAGAATGGCATTACTTTGCGGATAGACTCCCCACGGTTTTGCACTGCGTCGCGGGGTGTCCCTCTGGCGGAGAAATCAAGAAGCAGTTGAACTGACATGATTTTGTGTAATTATGTCGAGTATTTTCCATCATCTAACTTATGAATGGAGGAGTTTTGCGTAGGTGTAGTCTGTTCTTTCAGATATATACATACCATCAAAGTAGATGAGTTTTAATATAACTGGATTTCTTCTTTCGAAACCCTACGGCTGTTGTCCCAAGGTCGGGAGGGGGGGGGGATGTTGAGAGACAACGCTTACCTCCTCCATAGAAATGAAATAAATGAAGAGAAAGAAAAAGTTAATTCTTACAGAAACAGAGTAAAGCATTGTTCGTTTCAGTCAGGTGTGGATGCAGATCCTGTTGAGGAGGGGGAATTTTTGGTGTCCCCACCGGCGCCGGCGAGGAGGACATGAAATTTCCTTTCCTCTGGTTTTTCTCTTTCAATTTTGCCTTTTGGGGTATGTTTGTATTCCAAGTCGACAAAATATTGCAAATTACATGGGAGGGTGGAAGGGATTAAAATTGATATCTTGAATTCAAATTATACAGTGGAGCACCGTTCATACGCTTCTCTTTTATACGTTTTTTCATTTGCATGGTTTTTTTTCATGCAGTCCCTTCAAAAGCGTATAAACGATGCTTCACTGTATTTTTCGCAATCACGAATTGCGATAGGTGTGCGTGTGTGTAGGACCTGGAAGCCACTACCAGGAGGGGCAAAGGCCGAGGACCTGCACCACCCGAAGGAGCAGCGTAGACCTCCGAAGTGATACACCCTGTGCATATTCACCCTTGTACAGAATACGTATGTGTGACCACCAGGGCCGCCGAGAGTTTTAACGGGGCCATGGGGCAAAGTAGTGACATGCCCTCCCCCCCCCCCCGGCCTTTTCCAAAAAAATTCTTCAATACTAAGACAACTTACGTTCGGTGCAGTGAAGAAAAATAATAGTATTTCGTATTTGCTAGTTTTTCTTCCAATTTTATATTTTTGTGTGTTTCATACTAAGGCATTGGACTACAAGCACTCGTTGCGTTGCTGTGGACACATGTAGATGCGAGATGTTTTTGCTTTGCCTACACAAAAATGAAGTTCAGTTAACCAAATATACTGTTTTTTTTTTTCTTTTTAAATTAGCAGCCTGGGCCCCCTCTTGGGCCGGGCCCGGGGATTTTACCCCTGCTGCCCCCCCTCTCGGCGGCCCTGGTGACCACAAATGGTTAAATGAGGTGTCCGAATCGGTGGGTACGAATGGAGGCATATGAAACTGGACCACAAATGGTGGATCTTGACCTTTCAACCGAAATCTCATTTCACACATGAGTAGTTCAGGCTGTTGATATGATTTGAGGGCGAAAACGGAAAAGGTGAATGCGGACTCAATCGGTGGAAAAAGAGTGCCGACCACATACTATGCGGCAGGTTCAGAGTCCAATCAGAAAAAAGAACCATATGAATGTTCATTGGTATCAAGATAAATAGCGTATAAATCTGATAAATTTTGTGTGATTTTTTTGAAATTTATCGACTGTAAAAGGATGTTAGGTGAGGTTTTTAAAAGGTCTACAACCCTAGTACAGAAACGACTTTGAAACGCTCTCAAGTGACCTTTTCTAACGCAGCCAAAAAACGTCAGACAGAAAGTTGTCAGATGAAACATTTTGACCTCAAGTTCTACCAACTTATTTCACAACAAAAAAAAAAAAAAAAGGAATATTATATTGTCATTACCTTACCAGCTGAGTTAC
>JAXGGA010022480.1:0-14901 GCA_038373865.1 Uloborus plumipes
ATTACCGCTAATTTTAGTTTATTACTGTGCATTTAGCAATGCTAAACAGGAACCTTTGCTGCCAGTATTATACTCTAAAAGCAACCTTTTTTTTTTTTTTCTTCAGTGTAGTGATTTCAAACTTTTGCCAGTTTAATTTTGTATTTAAGAAAGTATTCAAACATACCGTTATTGCTTTTGAGATTTTATCCATTTCTGCATTTTATTTTTTCTGATTTTTTACGATCTCTTACAACTTTAGAATTTAATTGTCGAATTCGAAAGAAAGTGCGAACCCGGGCATACATCTTAATGGCATCTTTATTTGTGTCCGGAAATTTTTCTTCTAATATTTCAGCAAGGTCTTTGGTCACATTTTTCACAGTCAAAATGTTATTTTTGCCGTGAATTGAAATGAATATTTTTTCAAATCTTTCATTTTTTCCATCCATGCGTCTGACGGAACAATTAAGCCTCCATGAGATAGCGTCGTAATCCAAGGTGCTTTTTGTGGATTTTCTTCGTTTATAGATGGGCGATTCTCTGTAAACTCGTCATTTTTCACTCGAAATCATGGTTCTCATGGGTTTTTGAAATGTTCGTATAATTATAATACTATTGCTCAGAAAATGAATCTATTACTTTGGTTTGAAAGAGGGCCAATTGAAGTTTATGTTTTTCTGATAAATTATGATAGGGGGTTACTCCCCTGCCTAGTATAACTACGCAGGGGACTGTGCTAGGTAGCTGTATTTTTGCCCTTTGTAGCGTAATATCTGCAAAACTATTGGAACATAATTAGTTTCAAGACTACCTATAAATTTAGGCAAAAATCGTGGACATATAACTAATATGTTTCATATTTAAACTAATTGCCATTAATAAAATCACTTCCCAGAGGACTGTTTTCGCAACGATCACGATGCATACTTTCAGCACAAATGTGGCTCTCGAACTAAACAAAGTGGCGTTTCAACACCGTTCACGGCGATTTCGTCAAATTCATACTGATTACTTTAAACTTCATGCCAAAAAGATTTTGCAAAAGTTATAGATTTTTCGTATTACAGCTTTGAATTTGTTGCAGGGGACTGTTCGAAAAAACTCTGGACAGAATTTACATGACAATTTTAAGTTTTAGAAATACGTAATTATACTTTATTTCATATGAAAAATATAGCTTCATTATTCTATTTTTAGATATTAATTGCCAAATTTAAGTAGTGTTAATAGGTTTTTTGAAATACTATCTTTAACAGTTAGACTATGGGATTTGGACAGCCAGGGGACTGTGTTTTTGGTGCTTAGATAATCTCTAGAAAAAAAAATTAAATTGTTATCGCTCCAAATACAATTGGCCCACAAAGTATTAATGCTTTTCTTGTATTAAGAACGATAATTACTTAATTACACTTTATTATTTTTAAAATAATTGGTCCGGACAGCCAATTACCAGTTTACAGAGAATCGCCCAGATAAACATCCTAATGTAGGGTCTTTATCGCGCACTCTAAATGCAATATATCCTGCAATGAACTTTAGACCTTCGTCCTCTGCAAAAGTTATTAAAGAATCCGATTTGTTTCCTTCTACTGTCCAAGACATAGGTGTCTCGTCATCAAACAGGAGTAAGGAAACTTCATCGTCATTCAGAATTTTTTCGTCTGAATTTATCGTTATTGCCTTTAATTCCTCAGAATCAAAAGCATTCTCAATAATATCAGCAGTTAAATAGCATGATATTTGTGCTTTTTCTTCATGTTCATCAAGAATATTTGCTTTTGAAGAAATAGCGGGAAGTTTGTTAGCCAAAAGTAATTTATTTAGCCTATAGGTAACTTCAATTGGTGAAGGATGGTCATTGAAGTTTCCCGCTCCTCTAATTTGGCTAAATAAGCTCTCCAATGCATTTGGAGTGAGACGAAATGTCAAAATGTATTTGAAATTATTCAATTTCAAAGATTCCCATAGCTCAAAAAGAGAAGCAATTGATATTAGAATTCCTTTTTGAAACGGCAGTAGATTTTTTTCCCCGCAAACTCTCATACCTGTGATTGTTTTCTTCATATCTTCTAAAGTATTTTTTTTTTTTTTTTTTTTTTTTTTGAGCTGTGTAAAAATATTTTAAACCAAAGACTGCTTGCAGTAGCTTGTTACTTTTGGGCTTGGTTTGGCTACTGTTAAATACATCAAAAACCTATCAACCAGCTCCAAAAACTCCGATGTTTTTTTATCTCCCGTTAATATCGCAACTGCTTTTGCTGTAGATTCGGAAAATATAGCTTTAGCAGGAGCAACTTTTTGACGATCATTTCCTTTGACGGTCAAATAATGGGGTTTTAACTTCAAACACATTTTTATTTCTCCTCTGTCTTTATTTAAAACTTCTTCCAAGACCTTTTTAGTTATCACCGATCCATTCTCAAGCTTTAAACCACTATCCAAAAAATGATTTCTGAGCAATTTCAAAAAATGTGGAGGGTCAGCAAACACACATTTTTTCGTTTTTTGAAAGGTGCTTAAAAGAATTGTTGTCGACACTAATTTGCCGTATTGTTGATTCCAGAGTGTATTGCATCCTCCTAAATCAGAAACAATTGCTTTTACTAGCATCCCACAACTTTCAGCCTTCGTAATGATATCGAACAACAAATCTTTTGTCATTGCAGTGTTAAAATCGTAGAAGATTGGTTGCTTCCAAGGAGCTAATATTCCGCGTGCCATCACAAACTGCACTTTGGAAAAAGATACCAAAACTTGATCTTCGCTGCAATCATAGCAGTATTTACTATCAATGTGCATCTCGTCAAAACTTACGATGCACATTCTTTCGCCCTCATTCATCGAAACAAAGTTTCTCTTCATAACCAGAAGAACTGCATTCAATATGCCTGGTTTACAGCTGAATTTTTTCCTTTTGCACCACCTTTTCACAGTGCTGGAACTTGGTAAAGGGATTCCAATTTGATTTCTCAAATAATCGTAAGTTTTTCTTGAAAGAGCCCTTAGTACCAAACTTTTTGAAATGTCCTCTGGTGTCCAGTTGATGTATTTCTTTTTCATAATTAAGGCTACAGTGGACAAATAAAATTGATTTTTTTCAATTATTGATTTATATGTCTAAAACTTTGTGTGCTTGTATTATTGTATATTTACCACATCTAACAGCATAAAAAACGCAAGTTAGTGCAAAAACAATGAATACTTTTTTTCAAATTTCAAATTTAAATATTTTTTTAACAAAATTTCAAAATGTTCCAGGCGCCGCAATTTTTTTTCAAACTTTGAATTTCCACTTAATTTCCAATCATTAGGCATGATTGCATAAAACAATGCATTACATGCAATGTTTTATGTGATAGTTTATAAAAGATGGCTGAAAATGAAAATTTATAGGATTTTTTCAACTGAAAATTTTTATTTTCAGCCCTCTTTTATAAACTATCTCATAAAACATTGCATATAATGCATTGTTTTGTGCCATCATGCCTAAAGATTGGAAATTAAGTGGAAATTCAAAGTTTGAAAAAAAATTGTGACGCCTGGAACATTTTGAAATTTTGTTAAAAAATATTTAAATTTGAAATTTGAAAAAAAGTATTCATTGCTTTTGCACTAATTCGTGTTTTTTATGCTTTTAGATGTCGTAAATATACAATAATACAAGCACACAAAGTTTTAGACATATAAATCAATAATTGAAAAAAATCAATTTTATTTGTCCACTGTAGCCTTAAAGCATTAAATTGCGTATTAGTAAATACTTTCATCATGGATTTCTTAATATTTGACAAGTTCTTTACTGTATGCTTCAGTTGGTTTTTTTCAGAGGCTAGCTGTTTTTTATCTTGTCGCATGCTATTTATTGTTTCCTGCAGTATTTTATTCGATTTTAGAGCTTCGTCTCTTTCTTCTGATACTTTTTTCAGTTCTTGCTCTAAAACAGATATTCTTCTCTTTAAATGTTCATTAAATTCATTATGTTGGTTATTGTTAATCTGAACAGATTCATCTTCTTCCAAAATCGTTTCAATTACAGTCTCTGTTTCACATGCTTTGTTCAAACTCGAAAAAGCTTCTTTCAAAAAAATTTCTCTTTTGATTTCTTTCCAAACGACTACTATTGTTTGGACTTTTACTAGCTCTGTTATCGTAAAGAGCCAACCAACAACTTGGAACAGCATTTTCTTTAAGAATTGTCTTCTCTGGTAAACCAAGTAGTCTATTTTTTAAGTCCACAACATAATCACTCACTATAAAGTGTTCGCTGCAGATTCGAGCATTCTTGAGGTTAACTTTATCGCTCCTTTTGCACTTAGTCAACCAGATTTTTGCAATAGCCGCATCTTTAGGAAATTGGTGATAAGTGATGGAACTTCCTTTTGTTTTCCTATTATAATTTTTACAAGTAACTACTGCGCAATTAGGCATCTTGATTTATTGCACATTTAAAAATATATTAACTATATCCTAATGAAAAAGACTGGCAAAATAGAATTGAAAATCTACAAATATCTTTTTTTTTTTTTTTTTTTGAGCAAACTGATGGAAAAGGAAAATTCACACTAAGAACGCATCGTGTAAATCGTACTGCAGTAAGATTCTCATGAGCTTCTTGAAAAAGTGGACAAACACCTGGACGAAGTCAATAAATCACTCGTTATCAGCGTTGACCAACAGGTTTTTTTCGACCCTTTTTCCCACGCTCCTGATAAGTCGCAACATCAAACAGATGCGGCAACTCTTTCATGTTTTTAATATTGAAGGAATCTTGATTAAAGAATTTATGTAAAACAATTTTTATTAATTACTAGCTGCCAGGGCAACTATATTAGCTTCCTGCGGCATGTTGATGCATAACGTCCCCCCTCTCTAACTTTTACATCATGCTGAAGTTATATTATTTCATATAATTTAATGGTCATTCGATTTCAAGACATACCACGCACGTGGCCCGGCGTTGCACGGGCACTTCGTGCCTTGAAAGTGGTGAAGAAAATTTCAAGAAAGTACTCCCCGCCAAGGCGGCTCGCTAACAGGCGCTTCACGCCTTTACTTTTTTCCTGTATAAAAAAAATCATTCGAATTATTGAGATGCTTCGCGCTTTCAAGATGGTGAGGAAAGTTTCAGTAAGTTCAGCTCGCTTAAAAGAAAAAAAGCAGACATAGATACTCAGTTTTTAATTAAGTAGATAGCTTTTCAACAAATGAATGTTTCAAAATATTACAAATAGCTAGCGATAAAAATTCTACTTAAGTGGCCCGCTTTTCGTGTTTGATTTAGTTAAGCCTTCATTCAAAATTCTCATTATCATTGTTATCACTGTTTCATAGCAACAACGGTTTGTAAGAATGGATTTCATATTTAATCATTTATTAGGCTTAATCGCTTTAAACTTGACTACTTCTTAATTGATACCTTCGCTAATTAAAATCGTATAATTATATAAATTGAAACTAATGAAGCTTGAAAAATTATCTATCTATCGGTACCTGAGGCCCTACTCTGAAACTTCCTGGAACTTCCAGTGACGTCTATTACTCCCTCACGACAAGGAAGAATAGCCGAAAAAGTAGTCGCTTGTCAAATTTTGCACTACTCTGAAAGCCCTAATGTGCCCACGCGAGAATTTTCTCTCCTTCTACCGCATATCGAGAAGGAAAAACGATTGACCAATCAAATGACAGTATTTTTAGTATATCTCACTCGCGTTACATCAACATTCGCGCGTGCATTTTGCTTTAACTTTCTGGTTTAGCTTAGCTTCCGAAATAGATGGCAAAAAGATTCGAGAGCCAAATATTAAAAGCATTCGGGCAGATTAAGGTGTTGTGTTTCAGGAATTTAAAAATATTAGAATTTTAAATCGCCATTAGTACATCTTTTCAACACATACGAGCATACAAGCGTAAGCGAAGTAAAGTGTCGAAATACATTATACGAATTCATTTCAATGTATTAAATGCTTCGACTAAACATGAAAATATTTATAAATACTTTTAAAAAATAATACTAATACTTAAAAATATTTGTTAAATAAAATCATTTAACTTCATGACTTTGTTTTCAGCGATATTTTGACTTTATGGCAATAATACTTTTCACAATTCAGGCTTTAAGTAAAAGTCCCCTTTTTGCGTTACTCATTTTTGTTTTCGCAATAATAGTTGTAATTTCAGTCCTTAAATGCTAAGTAAAGAAAAATCACATGTCTGGGCAGGGCAAAGAAAAACCTTAAATCCATCTAAAGTTTTTAAAATGGAGAAATTTCATATCGCACTATGACAAGATAAAAAATAAATTTAAAAATACTCTTTCGAAAACTTTGAAATTCAAAATATTTTACTACTTCATTATATTGTTTTTATTGGGGGGGGGGGGCAGCACATAAAGCTTTAGCTCAATGTCCTATAAAGTCGTGCCCTGTGTCTAGGTATCACTTTTTCAAAACGTGTATTAAAATTACTGCATGTGCTGCGCTTTTTGAAATGATTTTGACAGACTCAATTTTGCTTTTCACGCTATTTGGCCTTTTCGCAATAAGATATATATATTCACTCTCTAAATATTAAGTACAAGTCCCTATTTTTGGGGCAATGCATAAGAGAAAAATGCAGACCCTAAATCGCATGACTGCGGATCTTTTTTCCAAAATGCGTTTAAAACACCGAATGTTTGAGAATTGAAAGAAACAAAGTCATGTTTTATGCTTTTGCTATCATTTTAAGACTTGAAAAACGATTATTCAATTATTGTGTGAGGAAAAATTAAACTTAAATACGATACGATAAAAACGAAATGCCCCCTCCCCCCTCCCCTGGTAGAAAATAGAATTTGAGTAAAGAGCTCATTTTATTAAAGGAAATGTATCCCTCCCCCTTGGGTTAGATCGACACCCTGATTAAGTAAATGTATAAATTCAAGTTTTGGGCATACCTTAAAGTAATTTCAATTTGCAAAATTTTGGCCAATTTCTCAGTAAAATAAGATGATTATAGATAGTTGGCAAAGTTGCAGAGTTCTAATTATTGCCGATAAATGGATGCCTTTCCCAAATTCAAACTCAAAATAAAGAAAAAATCTTGACTCTCAATGTAAAAACATACTAAACCACATTTTCAGAACTTATAAACATTATGGCACACTCCGCCGTTAAGAAAAAATGGAATAAACAAACAGCTTCTCACTGCCGAGGAAGGCATCTCACGTCTTCTTACCCTATCGTAAACTTCTCGGCGCGATTCTAGATACCTTAAATTAGAAGTGGCTTTGAGATTAGCGATTATTCGTGTCTCACGAGATGTGACGTCACGGGGCACAAAAACCCCGTATTCTCGGTATCGACTATATTGACGATACAATGAGAGTAGGGCCCCTGGTTCGACTTTCAGTTCATTGGCGTTCAGGAGAAAGAAGCGTGACATAGAAAGATAGTTAGAAAGAAAGTTAGAAAGATACTCAGTTTTTAATATAAGTAGATTTTGCTTGTTGCGTAAATGACTCAAGTTTGTTGGATGATTTTTTTTTAATTCGAAATTAAATAAAGTATACAGAATCAAGTATAGAACTGAAATCACAAAACTAAGTCAAGTTTTAATACATTAAATCATTTTATCAATACGAATTGAAATGAAGAAATGTTCGGGTCATCAAATATATACGCATTTTTTTTTTATCTCCAATTAATTTTCATTTTTGAAGAAATGATGATGGGTTAAATTTCCATAATGAGTTTAACAAGTTAAAAACTGAAAATCCCTCTAAATTCATTTCAAATCATTAACTCCTTTTCGAACTATTTAAATTTCAGTAATTTACTTTTTATTGAGAGAAAAACTAAGCATTTTTTATGCTTGATTACAGAATAAACTTAGGGGAGAGTAGTAATGAATGGGCCACTTTTTGGTTTTGAATTTTTGTAATTTTTTCTAACACTTTGTTTTAACTCTAAATTGGTGTTTTAGTTTCTTTACTTATCTGGCTATCTAAAAAAGTCATAAAAGTTGGATTAGCACGTGTCTATAATGAATTATAACAGAAAATAAAAATTTTGAAATTTTGCCCATTCAACCCCACCTATGGGGTTGAATGGGCCATCGAAGGTAATGAATGGGCCACTAAATGAATTCAATGAAAACATGTGGATTTAATCTTTTATTTGCTGAATATGACAAAATAAATGTGGCACTTGACATTATGATACAAAATCATACTGATTTAAAATTATATAAACATTAAAACTGATGCAATTAAAATAAAACTGATGCATACCAATTGTCGCAGAAAAATTACTAAATAATGAGATTGTAAGAAATAAATAACATCAAATCTATATGAAAAAAATAACAGATAATACACACTATGATTTAACAAATTTATGTATTTCAAAAATAATATTAAAAGTCACTTTCAAAAACTTCATCTTCATTTTAAAACTTGTCAAAATTCAAAAAAATGTTTTTTTAATTTACTAGACATCGGGAATAAGAAATATCTAACTTAAGTTACCAAGAAAGAAAATGAAATTGTACTGTGAGGAATATAATATGAAGGAGAGAGGGGGCTTTTTCAAGTTACGCACTGCGACCAGAGATCTATTGTACTATAGGAATATAATATAGATCCGCAAATTATATTTAGAAGTTACTACAAACCTATTTTGACGACAGTAATCCTAATATATCTATGACAGTCAGTTGTGTTTCATATTAATGCGAAAATCCAAAGAAAAGGAAGAAAAACAATATTTAGGTGGCCCATTCATTACCATGACATAGTGGCCCATTCAGCCCCACCTATACTTTTGGAATACATTTAGGTTTTTTGAGTACATTGAATTTAGATAACATTAAAATGCATCTTAAGATTAGTTTATCGATATGGAAAGACTAGCTTATACATATATATGCAGTGAAATACTTGGTACATTTTAGCTAGGAAATGTTTTACTGAAAAGGGAAAAACTTACTTTTCAGTCAGATTCTTGACCATGCCACTCTAGTTTGAAAATGGCTCAGCGCAAACAAATGAAAATTGGATGAGTTTAGTAGAACAAATAGCTATATCTATTGGTGGCATAAAAAAAAATTCATGCAAATACTTTCTCATATTTTGTTAGTGGCCCATTCATCACCATGGCCCATTCATTACCACTCTCCCCTACATGCTTTTTGTGCTTAAATTTCAATAAAAACAGCACCCCCCCCCCTCACACACACGAAGAAAAATTTCAATTTAAAAAAAGGAGTAGGAAAAACAAAGAAAAAAATATAACAGTACTTTGATACTTAATTTTTTATTTTTAATAACTTGGAATATTTTCGAAAAATTTTCTTGTCTCTTAGGGCCCGTGTCCCCACGGCTTGAAATTTCTGAGTGCTCGTTCAATGGGCCTGCTGAACGAGAGGCCTGCTGAAAAATTAAAATCGAAGACGCGAATAACTTTTACGTGGTCTGTGACGTAGGTGCGGAGGCTTTTTCTCCCATTTCCTCGCCTGTCGGCGAAACTCCTTTCTTCAAAGAGATGGGCCAACCCTCCTTTATTCCCCTAACCCTGGAATGCAAGGCTTTTCTGGATTACATAATGAAATTCATTTCTATGGTCTTTTTGAAATTTGTATGTACACTTAGTCACAAAAGTAAGTATGCAGAGTGTTTGTGATGATGTAATATGAAAAAAAAAACAGACTTACAATATTAGAGTTTTCAAATTAACGATTTATTTCGATTACAGCAACATTGAGCTTATTTACAGAATGAAAAATATTTAAAAAAGACAAATATTTAGTTAGCAAGATGAGCTTAACTTAAAAAAAGGATGTAATTTATATCACAAAAGTAAGTATGCAAACAAAAACAAAGACATTAATACACAAATTTTACAATTTTTCAAAAGAATTGGTAATTTGCTGAATAGCCTATGGCCTTTATAACAGCTAACAATCTAGATGATGCTGATTTTACTAAATTTTGAGTGTCAGAAGATGGTATTTTACTGCCCTTCCCCCAAAGTACTTTCTTTTAGATCATTCTTAATTTTGATCTCTTGTTTTCGAATTTGGCGATCGAGATAATCCCACAAGTGTTCAATGGGATAAAGATCAGGTGACTGCGGTGGGTTTTTTAACTGTTTTCGCACGTTATATAGCAGCCATTCCCAAACAATCCGAGTAGTATGTTTGGGATCATTATCTTGTTGGAAAGTGAAGGATGTATCGAGTCCCAATTTAGAAGCACTTTGGCTTAGATTATTCTTTAAAGTAGTACTAGCTATATTAATTCATTATTCCGTCCTATTAGAACTAAATTTCCTACTCCTAAATTTCCTAAGAACGCCAGAAAACCATTTGTTAGCAAAGTAAATTGCAAAAAGAGAATAGATTTTGCAAAAGAAAATGTAAAGCAGGACACAAATTTTTGGAATACCGTGATTTTTTCGGATGAAAGTAAATTCAATATCTACGGGGTCAGATGGAAACCAAAAAGTTTGGAGGAAAGCAAAGGTAGCTCTAGAACCATAGAACATGAAAGAAACTGTAAAACATGATGGTGGTTCGATTATGGTTTGATGCTGCATGGCAGCAACTGGAGTAGGAAATTTAGTTATAATTGACGGAGTAATGAATCAATATAGCTATTTTAATACTTTAAAAAATAATCTAAGCTAAAGTGCTTCTAAATTGGGACTCGATACATCCTTCACTTTCCAACAAGATAATGATCCCAAACATACTGCTCGGATTGTTCGGGAATGGCTGCTATATAACGTGCGAAAACAGTTAAAAACCCCACCGCAGTCACCTGATCTTAATCCCATTGAGCACTTGTGGGATTATCTCGATCGCCAAATTAGAAAACAAGAGATCAAAACTAAGAATGATCTAAAAGAAAGGACTTTAGGGGAAGGGCACAAAATACCATCTTCTGTCACTTAAAATCTAGTAAAATCAGTGCCATCTAGATTGAGAGTTGTTATAAAGGTCATAGGCTATCCAACAAATCACCATTTTTAAAAAAAAAATTGTAAAATTTGCAAAATTAATGTCTTTTTTTTTGTTTGCATACTTACTTTTGTGATGTAAATTACATCCTATTTTAAGGTAAGCTCATCTTGCTAATTAAATATTTGTATTTTTTAAATAATTTTCATTCTGTAATGCAGCTCAATGTTGCTGTAATCGAAATAAATCGTTAATTTGAAAACTCTAATAGTGTAGGTCTGTTTTTTTTCACAATACATCATCACAAGCACTCTGCATACTTACTTTTGTGACTAAGTGTATCTACTTAAATTAAAATCTGAGTATCTTTCTATGTCCTGCTTCTTTCTCCTGGACGCCAACGAACTGAAAGTCGAACCAGGTACCGATAGATTAGTCATTTTTCAGGCTTCATTAGTTTTAATTTACATAAGGTTTGATAAAGGGATTCTGAAGAAATCAAGAAAAATCTTCAAATTTTTGCTCAAATTTAAAGCTATTTCTCCTAAATGATTAATTATGAAATCCATTGTTATAAAACGTGGTTGATATGAAACAGTAATAATAATGGTAATGAGAATTTTGAACGAAGGCTAAACTGAATCAAACATGAAACTCATTTGCGGGCCAACATCAGAATGAGGTAAGTTAGGGAAGGGGGAGAACGTTATGCATCAACATGCCGCAGAAAGCTAATCTAGCTGCCCTTTCAGCTAGTTCGTACGATTGCTCAATGACGCATGGACGCTTTTCAAAAATAGGATTGTTGCCTCCTACAAAAGCTGACTATTCTAATAGTAGAAACACAAAGCAAATACTAAAAAAAAACTGTGCGCAAAAAAAAAAAAAATTCTTGCGTAATTAATTAGCAAAAACCATTTAAAAATGCAGCTTCGCAAGAAAGGGGTGGAGCTTCCTGTGACGTCAAAAAGCAGGAATGTGCGGCAAGCCACTAGAGACACCTTCATTCAGCTGGTCACATAAGTCCATTGTGTCATTAGATCTTGGAGCAGCTGCGACAAAATCGCTATCTGGATCATCACTTTCTTCTGCTGCAAAATCGGGATCTGAAATATTAGCTTCCTGGTCAGGGAAAAAATTTGAATTTTCTTCAGTTTGTTCATCTTCTGGTATAAAATCTTCATTTACGATTTTACGTTCTTTTTTCAACAAAGCTTGGGTGAGCATGCCTTAGAAGAAAAACTACTTGTTGTTTGTGTTGAAGCATTTTTGTATTTTATGTGAACTTGTATACCTTTGTCACTTGTATTACTGATGGGTAAAGAGGTTTGATCATCAGATGCTTCCTGTAAAATAAAAATAACATTTCAATGAAAAACTATCAGGGTTGGGTTTTTTACGTCAAAGACCAGTTTTTGACGTATCGAAAAGTCAAAAACCAACATTATTGTCAAATACAGTGATTTTACTATGCAGTTAATCGAATGTGTTATAAACACATTTCATTTTCTGATGCTGAAAAATTAGCATAATTAAGTATTCAAATAAGTTGCAAGGAAAATTGTCGTCCGTTACCATACAAAATCAATGTGAAATCTCACTTTTAAACTACACTGAAGTGACAAAAGTCATGGGATACCTCTTAATATCGTGTCGGCCCTCCTTTTGCCCGGCGAAGTGCAACAACTCGACGTGGCATGGACTCAACAAGTCGTTGGAAGTCTTCTGCAGGAATATTGAGCCATGCTGTCTCGATAGACGTCCATAATTGTGAAAGCGTTGATGGGGCAGGATTTTGGGCACGAACAGACCTCTCGATGGTGTCCCATAAATGCTCAATGGGATTCATGTCGGGCGATCTAGGTGGCCAAATCATTCGTTGGAATTGTCCAGAATTTTCTTCAAACCAATTGCGAACAGTTGTGGCCCGGTGACATGGCGCATTGTCATCCATAAAAATCCCATCGTTGTTTGGGTACATGAAGTCCATGAATGGCTGCAAGTGATCTCCAAGTAGCTGCACATAAGCATTTCCAGTCAATGTTCGGTCCAGTCGCACTAGAGGACCAAGTCCATGCCATGAAAAAACAGCCCACACCATTACGGAGCCACCACCAGCTTGAACAGTGCCTTGCTGACAGTTTGGGTCCATGGCTTCGTGGGGTCTCGCGCCACACTCGAACCCTACCATCGGCTCTTACCAGCTGAAATCGTGACTCATCGGACCAGGCCACGGTTTTCCATTCATCTAGGGACCAACCGATATGCTCACGTGCCCACGAGAGTCGCTGCAAGCGATGTCGTTCTGTCAGTAAAGGCACTCGAGTCGGTCTTCTGCTGGAATAGCCCAAGAAATCCAAATTTCTCCGCACAGTTCTAGCAGACACGTCCATTGTACGTCCCACATTGATTTCTACGGTGATTTGACGCAGTGTTGCTTGTCTGTTAGAATTTACGACTCTTTGCAGACGTCGCCGGTCTCGATCTTTAAGTGCAGGCGGTCGACGATCTTTAAGTGCAGGCGGTCGACCACTGCGCTGTCCATGGTGGGATGTTATGCCTGAAATTTCATACTCTCGGCACACTCTTGACACAGTGGATCTGGGAATGTTGAATTCTCTAACGATTTCCGAAATGGCATGACCCATGCGTCTAGCTCCAACTAACATTCCGCGTTCAAAGTCTGTTAATTCACGTCGTGCTGTCATCATCACGTTAAAACCTCTTCACATGAATAACTTGAACAGAAATGAAAGCTCTGTAAAAGCACTGCGCATTTATACCTGTTCTATGCGATGCTACTGCCATCTGAAAATTTGCATATTGCTATCCCATGACTTTTGTCACTTCAGTGTATATCATAGCGCCTAGAACCAACTTCATTTGAAATTATTTGTGTCCTGACATTTAAAACGATGTTTGTGATTATTAAAATATTGCTCAAAAACTGTACGGTAACGGACTTGACCAGTGACTGATTTGACATTTCAACCAAAATGTCAAATTATGGCTAGGTTGTCGAATTTAAAAATTGAAAATAAAAAAAATGCATTTTTTTAGAGTTGTATAATATACAATATTTCGGGGTAAAAGTTGAGAAAAAGTAAAAATTAATGTTAAAATCTTTGGTAACAGACTTTACAAAGAATAAAAATACGCACGTGGAAGAAATCTCGTGCGAAACGCCACAGCAATACTTTTCGAGTCAGGAAAACAAAATGGTACGAAATAGTTACGTCACTAGTTTGTCAAGTTAACTGAACACATGTTACCATTTTTTGACTGCAATAAATACCTTTTTTAGTTAAAATGATCTTAAGGTAACGGACTTGACAAGAACTGCCGGCAAAATATATTCATACATTTCTTAATGAAAAAAAAAAATTACTATTGTCAATATCCTATACTATAATACGAGTGATGTTTGCCAAGTCGAAAATCGCCCGAGAATTAATAAACTCCGGTAAACTTGGGGGTCTGGGGTTTTTGGCCATGAGAAATCGATTGGCGTCGGTTTTGAAGCGCTACGGTCGAACAGTTCGGAGTTACAGATATGATTCATGAAAAGTTTGAGAAGATTTCTTACTACGCCATTTTGTTTATGATTACTCTTATTGTTATACTGTTTCATAGCAATCACGTTTTAACAATGGATTTCCTATTTAATCACATCAGCGTAAATTTATGTTTTTATGGTATTTGGCAAATAATTTTTGGCAACATGTTAGAATTGTTATTGCTTTTGAAATTTAAAAGAGATCGATCAAAATAAAGTTAGAATTGGGTATGGGTAAGGCCCCTATATATACGAACCGGGGCATCAAGATTAAGTTTCACCACTTTGGATCCAGAGCGTGTTTGTGTGTTTGAGTGGTTGTCTTTTCTGGCCAGTAATCGCGTTTTGGTAATTTTTTACTGTGAGCAAGTATTAGCGGCACGTGGATTTGGCAAAGCTTAGTAATATGCCAAAACTTTTTTCTG
>JAXGGA010022481.1:0-14899 GCA_038373865.1 Uloborus plumipes
ACTTGGCGATATTTTTTTTTGACTTGGCGATATTTTTTAACTTGGCGATATTTTTTGGACTTGGCGATATTTTTTAGATGCATTAAGCTACTTTTAATACTTTTTTCGTCTTTCTTTTATTTTTAACGGGAAAGTAGGCTAAAAAGCGTTTTGACCCGTATCAAACAACGTGGAACGATGCTAATTTCAAATACCTAGTTTGGTTGAATATGTCAAAAGGATATAGCAAATGCAAGTTTTAAATTGAAAACTTCGGAAAGTAATCCCAAATAACCCAACTACATTTAAGTGGAACTGTTCGCGAGTGCCAGGTGCGGTTTTCACGGACGGACACTAACTGTGGTATTGCGAGCATAGCCTCAGTTATTTTGGAGCTTGTGAGGAAAACAGTGGAAGGCAGAAGAAGACATTTACAGACAGTCAAAGTGACTGCCACTGGTAAAAACTGGTCTCATTTTACTAAAACTGTAGAAAACCAGCCACCTCTACCCTCACTACTCCAGTGGTGGTCAGAGAAGTCTGACGGTGATGCGCTGGCCCCAGGTTCGAGTCCCGACTCAGACTTGGATATATTTTCACTCTCTCCTGTCCTTGTCCTTCCTCTGTGTGAGTGACTGGGCTGTGAATGGCTGCCTGCTCTATAATAGGCGAGTCTTATGGCTTGTGTATTGAGCTAAATCGGACTTCCACCTTAATGGTGTTAGTAAAAATGGAAGCCATACATATTCTGCTTTAAATCGGGTAAATGTGTCTACTTGGGCTTGAGTACTCGAGTGGTTTCAGCAACAAAAACGTAGAATGAAATAATTTCTGTTACTGTCATGATGTTGCAGATTGCCGAAATTTTTGATAGCCAGCTTTATCAACGAAAAGTGGAAGATTAATTTAGGGAGTTAACATGATTGCGGGAAAGGGAAAAAGAGCAAAGTGTAAAATTTGTTTTGATGTAAAAATAAGGAAAAGGAAAATGTCCTGCTAAAATGGTACATTAATTGAAGTAAAATTTCTTACCTGATCTACTGTTAATATATTGCATAATGATTTTGTCATCTTTCTGCTTTTCACCCGAGGTTTGAATTGGCAAATCGACAACGAAATCAAGATTGGGTCCAGCATGATCTTGTAAGTTCTTTCCAACCGGGAGATCTGCTATCACTGGTATCTATGGATAAAACTTTAATCAGAAGTATTTTTTGAAGAGGAAGTACAGTACAGAATGAGCGCAATATACACAAACAAGCACGGATTGTTTGAGATACAGCGAAGAGCAACTCGAGTTCTATTGATGTCTTTTGATTTTCATCACGATTTTTCTCTGACTTTCTTCTGAAACAACATTTAGTGAAATACCAAAGCAGGAAAAGTGGAAACATTTTGCTTCATTTCAGCAATTCAAGACAGTTGTTCAAAAAAAACTGTTTTTTGCTTCAGTTGTCCACCGGAGAGCGCTCGGAGCCAATTTCAATTTAGAACTCTTGACAAACTGTGGAAATAACCGTAACGGTATACGAGCCAAGTTGTTGTGTAAATAAGTTTCAAGTGTAGAAAGTGCAAACATATGTTTTAAGCTCAGTAAGTAATGTGTGTGCGCTTACTTTGTCACAGAATTAAGAAGTGTATTGCAGCTACGATTTAACAAGCCCTCCCCGGAAAAAAAATGACAGAATAAGGTAGGACTTTTTTGATTTTACCATTACACTATCGAAATTCTGAAATAAATTTTTAACAGTAGCCTCTTCGTATGTTTAGAGCAATGTAAGCGTTGCGGAAACAGCTTTTGCTTTTCAGAATTTTTAGGCTAAAGTAGCTCTGTAAAATTCACTTTACATTGTTTTCATTTATAAAACACATTATGCTTATAATTTATATGATTTTTTAAATCAGTGTTACAAATTAAATTCGGCCGCTTCAGCAGAAAATAATTTATGTTGTAATTTTTTTGGGGGGGGGGGGGTAAAGGAGAAAAAATAGAGTTTAGGGTATCCAATCAAGTGCATAAACTTTTCGACACTGTATCTTATCTTCAACTTAATCAAAAAAAAAACACTTACATTGAATTTATTTAGCTCCTCCTTCGGTCCTATGCCGGACAACATCAAAAGTTGCGCGCTATTCAGGGATCCAGCAGACAGAATGACTTCTTTCCTCGCTAGAACGACGTAACTATATCCCGAAAAATCGAACTGGACTCCAACAGCTCTTCTGTTGTCAATTATCACCTGTTAAAAGCATCAGACATATGAATTAGAGTAATGCAATGGAAATGGAGAACGACATTTCTTTTCCCACTGAAAGCATGGACAGAAACAATGCCAATGGAAATGGTAGGTTAATGTGGGGCAAAGTAAAATAGTGGGGCAAAGTGAAATGGTGAAATATTCACTCTGCTTTCCGCGCCAACTATCTGGTGGTACGTAATTCCTTCTTTATGTACAATAAGTTTTGGAACAAAGTTCCAATTTGTTCATTTAGAAACAGATAAGTTAATTTAACGATTTCATTTTGCTCCACATTCCGCTACTATTTCAAACGCACGTACACATGTACATACACCAATTGTTTTGAGTTATAATAAATAATTAATTATAGTTGAAAAATCTAAAAAATACGCCTTTAGAGTAGTCAATACTAGAGCCGCTATATAGACAGGCCGACGCATCAAGATTTAGTTTCACCACTTTGGATCCAATTCCTTAACTTTTGCTTTCAAATTTTCATTGTTGCGGAGTAGGGTTACCAGAAAAAAGTTTTGGCGCATTGCTAAGCTTTGCCAAATCCACGTGCCGCTAATAATTGCTCACAGTGAAAAATTACCAAAACGCGATTACTGGCCAGAAAAGACAACCTCTCAAACACACAAACACGCGCTGGATCCAAAGTGGTGAAACTTAATCTTGATGCGCCGGCTCGTATATATAGGGGCCTTAGTCAATACTATCTCATTAATACTAAAGGTTAAACTATATTTCATGATACTCCAATTGATTTCCCCCTGATTTTCAAAACTATTGACTATGCGCTAAGTTTACATGCACTTATACTGCATCAACATGTAATATAGCTTAGCCTTTAGTATTAATAATAGTATAAAATATATTAATATTATATTTGCAAAGAACGTGAATTTTATTTTATTTTTTTAGATTTACACACAAACTAAAGCACTTGAAGGGGCAAGTGAATAAAGGTGATATGTGACAATTTTGGAAAAGCACACTTTTTACCATGGATGATGGTGATAAGGTAATATATATATTTTTTAAAGCTTTTTCTAGAAATTTAAAATATTGTTACATATCACCTTTATTCACTTGCCCCTTCAATTGTGTTTGTGAGTTAACACAATTGAACACACACTAATTTGAATTTGTGTAAATTGGCAAAATTCAAATGTCACATATCACCTTTATCCACTTGCCCCTTCACTTGTAATACATCAACATGTAATATAGTTTAGCCTTTAGTATTAATAATAGTATTAAATAAATTACTTTTATATTTGTAAAGAACGTGAATTTTATCTTTTATTCAGAGTTACATACATACATACTGCAACGTTTTGGCTACTCTGACTGTTGGTTGATTGAGACAGAGGATGCAAGTTACACGTTAGCATCTTTATTTTTAAACTTATATACAGCTATGTTACACAAATTATAAGTTCAGATATTTAGGACACTGCGCGACAACATCCTTCCGTGTTGTCCGCTCTCAAAAACTCTTTTCCCCTTCTCACCTCGAATCCCGGTATCTTCGGGGGTCCCCGACAGCTAGGTTTATCAGACCGCGTGTGTTTATCCGAGAATGATGAAAGTTATTACCGTTCTCTTGTCAGAGCGTTTATATTCCACTGGAATTTATGTACGGCATAGTGTCATTGCATGTCGCTTCACACCAAACAAGATTTCTTGCTGGGAGCAACAAATGTCAACCATTTGCCATATTACCGTGGTATACAAAGAACATATGGCTGGATTTCGTGGAAAACGAACACTTGTTGACTATTTGCTCGCATTCCTGAGAGTTCCTCGCCTTAGATGTTAACAGACACAAAGCAGCGTGTTTACGTCTGAAAGTTTCCCTGCGTGAGGTACAAGCATTTGGAATTCCTATATCGCAACAGGAGATGATAACACAAAACAGACTTGTGAAAATGGCGCACCAATACAATACAAACAAACAAACAAACCCACCATGTGAAATTAATAAAAGCGTATTAAAAAGACATCGATAATTTATTACACGTAGTAGGAATTAGTATAGGGTTCACACCAGATCTTTAAATTATTGTTTAAACAATGTAAAGCAGTTTTACCTTAGTGACCATGGCGTTCGGTAAAATATCCAGGTTAGTACGGTTTTCAGCTGGAACCAAATATGCCTTTGCTGTACCACACCGTTGGTTATCACGTATGTTCGCTTGATGGTTGTACAAACCTGCATTTTAACGAAATAACGATTGAAAAGTGAGAACCAAAGAAAAAACATTTTTTTATTTTTTTGTAAGATTAATCAAAATAAATTCTGTGGCTCGGTTCTAAAAGGGCCAATGTCAATTTTTTCACATTCTGTGTTATTTACATCAAAAGTTTCCAATTTAGTTAAACTCTAATTCTACAAAGGCCAATGTCTAATATCAAACTAAAATTGGTTGTATTTCCATTATAATGTCAGCCAATGCCATATACACACAATGTCATAATATTTACATAAAATAGTAACAGGTTAAAAATTTTCATTTGATAAAATAATGTTTCTTTACACTGACAATAAACAAATACCAAAAAATAATAATGGGAATCTTAATACAAGAAAGTTATAGCATTCTAAAAAATCTCAAATATCTTTCATCGCCTTTTTCTCGAAACTTCCATTTTTGACTTAGGCCCTTTT
This sequence comes from Uloborus plumipes, assembly GCA_038373865.1. Lineage (NCBI taxonomy): Eukaryota > Metazoa > Arthropoda > Arachnida > Araneae > Uloboridae > Uloborus > Uloborus plumipes. Next base: position 4,894 of record JAXGGA010022481.1, read on the forward strand.
AGAACCTAGCCACAGAATTATTTTCATAGCCGACCATCTTATCTAGGGGTCAGAGAAGTCTGATTAAGATGAGAAGATCCCGGGTTCAAATCCCGACTTGGGCATAGATGTATTTTCTCTCCCGTCCTTGCCTTTTCTCTGTGTGAATATGTACTGTGAATATTTGCTTGCTCTAACATAAACGGGTCCTTATGGCATGTGTTTTGAGTGTTTTGAATTACGAGCGATATTCCCCCTTAACCCCTTCCCGGCTTATCCCGAGCTGGACTCGGGCAAACGAAATGTTCCATTCTGGCTCATCCCGAGTGTAGCTCGGGCACGGTGAAAATTAACACTGCACAACCAGTCTTTCAAGAATTATTTCACATATCCCTTTTATGGTTTCGGATGCTTTTATTTACTATTGTTGCTACTAGATAACATAACTATACAGTGTTTTGAGCTGTAGATTTAAGATAGGAGTAGGCGCCGAATCCAAAGTATAATGATTTCTGCCATACAGAAAGCCAACTTTGCAGGTAAATACTCATTTATTTAAATAGATATTTTTACATTTATTTTTAGGAAATGTTGCATGCGAATGATTCTATTATGTTCAAAAAGATACTATGTATATGTATGAAAAACCGCATAAAAATTGACATTTTTTGATCCGTAATCCCGAAATTACTCATTTATTTAAATAGATATTTTTACATTTATTTGTATGAAATGTTGCATGCGAATGATGCTATTATGTTTAAAAAGATATGTTTGTGTGAAAATAAGCATAAAAAAATTGAAATTTTTTGATCCGTAATCCCGAAATAAAATGAGCTTGGAAGGGGTTAATAGTGCTCGTAAAAACGGAAGCCGCAGCCTTTAATCGAGTGGATTCGGGCTCGGGTACTTCAGTGGCTTAAGTGACAACACCAACAAAAACGTGTCATGCACTGTAGGAAAATTTCGAAATTTTGGAGACCCTTTATGGATAACTTTCCATCATTTCACGGGTTTCCACGGAATTTCGAAATTTTGGAGACCCTTTATGGATAACTTTCCATCATTTCACGGTTTTCTGAGTGTTCCAACAAATTTCATCCAATTTCAAAAGTTCCTTGCGACAAAGTTTTTTGAATACATATAGGCTGCGTTCATCTCACCGCTGCGAAATATATTTTTAACTCCTACAGTTTTAGAAGATATATTCAGCGTCTTTATTCAGTGCTTCGCTTCAGCTCGATTAAGGCCTATCCAAATTGACTGTTCCCCAAATAAAGGCAAAGTCAGTCTATGGACGCTGAAGATTTGCAAGCAAATAAAATATTCGCTTAATTCCTTGCAACTGGCTAACAATAGAGGATATGCATCTCCATACATTGAAATATACATTAATACTATATTACAAGCATACTCAATTTCATTTTGAATCATAATTATATCTGGGAATGGGAGTTCAGTAAATATAAAAAATACAGAAAGTTTCTCTACTGAAAATCTGCGCTGCAACTCGTATGCAATATTTATAAGATTTTTCTACAACGTGATTTTTTTTTCCGGATGTAACAAATGAGGCTCATAAGGATCCGATACTCTCGTTTTACCCCGAAAAATAAGTGAAAAAATTGTAAAACCAGTCGTTAAAATAATGGATCGTTTCAGGTAATTTTTAAAGTATTTTAGGGGAGAATACCCCCCTCCCCCCGCCAGAAGAATGTTAAAAATTGAATGCCCATTTCACGTAAAAATAATCGCTACGAAACTCAAGAACTGAAAAAAAAAAAAAAAAAAGGTTGGAGGGGGAACTACCTCTTAAACCCTACACTGCATGATTTTTTTTCTTCGAAAGAAATATATATTTTTCAATGTAATAAGAAAAAATTGGAAAACATTTTAAAAAATTTAATTTTGAGGACAGATGGTTAATTTGCTTTAAAGATACCTAATACTCGCATTTTCTGCTTGAGTTGCCTTATGCCTGGTCATAAGGTAAAATAGTCCATGCATCCAATTGGCAACGCTATGCAGTGTAGGGTTAACATAAAGTAGTGGTGATAGGGTTTGTGTGGGGGGGGGGGGTATATTTGGATTCAAAGTCATTTTGGACGAGAATCAGAAAGAATGCTTTCAAAAACATTTTGAAATCTTTGTTTTCTTTTTTTTTTGTTTTGCAGTGTTCTGTATTTAATCAAGCAATGATTCAGTCTTCAGATTTTTACGAAGGAATTAGGTGAAAATCTTGGAAGAGCGATGCAAAGAAAAAAAAAATAGTAATGATAATGATAATTGCCGTAACAATAATAATAATTATAAAATAAAATTTATTATGGAATTTTGTTGTTGTTACCGATACCACTCGAGTATCCAAGATCGAGTAGATGCCTCTACTCGATTCAAGCAGAGTTGGTATGGCTTCCGTTTTTACTAGCACCATTAAGGTGGAAGTCCAATTAAGCTCAACACACATCTCATCAGACCCGTTTATAGGGCAGGCAGTCATTCCCAACATACATTCACACAGAGAAAATACAAGGACAGAAAAGGGAGAAAGTACATCCATCCCCGAGCCGGGATTCGAACGTGGGACCACGCCATCCGAGTCAGACTTCTCTCGCCACTTGACAAGGCTTATTATGGAATTAATCTGAAATGCAAATAAAATATTTGAGCTTATATGTTACCTGTTTGAACTGGTCCATTCGAATCTACGCTTGGATAACCCGCGTTCTCAGCTGATTTCAGCAAAGATGGCTTGGTCTCTGTGGTGTAATCGGGTCGCATTGCAGTAATTGGTCCACTGGTGGCGTGATAACCTAAACAGTTTACAGAAACATCAGGCTACAATGCTCACATTTTTGAACGCGTCATAATTAATCAGGGAACCATGCGATGTAGTCTAATATAAGACCTAGCAACGTTTTCGAATGATTATTTTTGTGCGATTCTCTGTAAACTGGTAATTGGCTGTCCGGAATGAGTATTTTAAAAATTATAAAGTGTAATAAAGTAATAATCGCTTTTAATACAAGTAAAGCATTAATACTTCGTGGCCCAATTTTATTTGGAGTGATAACAATTTAATTTTTTTTTCTAGAAATTATTTAAGCGCCAAAAACACAGTCCCCTGGCTGTCCCAATCCCATACTCTAACTGTTAAAGATAGTATTTCAAAAAACTTATTAACACTACATAAAATTGGCAATTAATATCTAAAAACAGAATAATGAAGCTATATTTTTCTTATGAAATAAGGTATAATTACGTATTTCTAAAACCTAAAATTGTCATGTAAATTATGTCCGGAGTTTTTTCAAACAGTCCCCTGCAACCAATTCAAAGTTGTAATACGAAAAATCTATTACTTTTGCAAATTCTTTTTGGCATGAAGTTTAAAGTAATCAGTGTGAATTTGCCGAAATCGCCTAAAACGGTGTTGAAACGCTACTTTGCTTACTTTGAGAGCCACATTTGTGATGAAAGTATGCATCAGGGTCGTAGCGAAAACAGTCCTCTGGGAAGTGATTTTATTAATGTCAATTAATTTAATTATTAAACATATTAGTTATTATGTCAACGATTTGTGCCTAAATTTATAGGTAGTCTCGTAACTAATTATGTTCCAATAGTTTCGCAGATATTACGCAACAAAGCAAAAACACAGTCACCTGGCACAGTCCCCTGCCTAGTTATACTAGGCGGGGGACTTACCCCCCATCATGATTTATCAAAAAAACACAATCTTCAATTGGCCCTCTTTCAAACCAAAGTAATAGATTCATTTTCTGAGCAATAGTGCCCGGAGCAATAGTGCCGGTTCTTGAGCAATACTGCTTCAAAAAACCGTGCCCGGACAGATTTCGTGTGAAAAATGACGAGTTTACAGAGAATCGCCCTTTTAACCCTTTGACGCAGAATTTTTATCATCGTTTTCATCATACTTTGTTAATTTTTTTGTAACAATTAACGTCAAAATAGGGGGAAAATATTATATTTAGCAGTTTAATAATTTTCTGGTTATGTAATGCAGCGAAGGACTACGGTGTCTTTTTCTGCATAAAAGGTAAAATATTCATGGAAAATCAGTGTTTCGTTCTGTGGGACACCGGTGTCCCAATTCTGCTTCAAAGGGTTAAGACGTTTGGCTTTTTAATATATCTTTCTCTATGTTCTTCTAAGCAGAGCCTGATTATCCAAAAGGCACGGGAAGCTTGAGCTTCCGCTAAAAAATTTTCAGGGGGCCCAAAATGACTGAAAACTTGTGATTTAAAATTCTAGCTTCTACTTTTAAATGGTTATCTAAAGGTAATAATTGCAAACATTAGAACTGGTTCAATAAAAATTTTCTGGAAAGTTTTAAAAGTGAAGACACATTTCATAAAACATTAATTCCACCACAAGCTATTTTTCAATTTAGGAGTGTAAAAACTACAAAACGTTACAAGGCCGGTATACAAGTGATAAAGGTGATATCTTCAGATACTTTTGCAACATGACGTCAGATAAAACCAAAACTAGTGAAAATGATGCAAGGCAGGAAAAACAACAACTATTTACAAGATTTGTAACAATATATATATATATATACTTGTTTGTATGTTTGTTCTTTATACAAATCCACAGTTTCTGTCGGATTTTCATCAGACTTGGCACAGAGGTTCCTTGATGCACTAAAATTCACATAGGCAGGGTTTTGAAATTTTTAAAAAATCCAAAAAGAGCTCAAAATTCAAACTTTGTCTCAAAATGGCCGTTTTTTTTTCAGTTTTGAATAGATAAAGTAATAGAAACAGGCCTTCAAACATACAAATTGATAAAATTTAACCCATTTAAATATGAGTATTTTCCAACAAAGATTGCGATTAACAATGAATTATCAATTTAAGGCTCACCTATTTCATTTTAGCATGGAATAAGTTAATCATAAAGCAATACGGGGCAATGTCGGGTAATAAATTAGAATTATAAACGATACAATTACCATTTGCTAGGATATCTATATTTCTGTTATCTTCCAGCTTTTTGAAGTATGGGAGGACTTCTGGGTAACTCCAGCCCGTAGCTCCAAGTGCAGCCCAGTTGTCGTAGTTATGACGATTGCCCCTCACGTACATCATGTGATTCATCGTACTGCAGCCGCCCAGCATTTTTCCTCTGGGATACACCACTTGCTGGTTAACAAATAATAATTTTAAAATATAGTTTTAAAAACTAAAACACACGCTTTCAGAATTAATCAAAATATTTCATGATATTCTGATTTCCCTCTGATTTCGAAAACTATTGAATATCTGCTAAGTTTACATGCACTATATAGTTAGCCAATATATAGTTTAGCTTTTAGTATTAATAATAGAACGCAATCTAAAATACGGCCAACCTTCTGAGTACCTGGGGCGTGGCCCTTTACCTCGGAGGTCTGTAATTGGGTGAAATGAGCATGAGCTTACTTGTAAACCAATGGCGAGCTGGCATTTGTCAGAAGTTTAAAAAATTTAAAAATGAAGAAAAACATAATTACTTAACACTTTACCGACCGGTAGCGATTCGAACATCCTATGCCCTTTCACCGCCCGCTCAGCTGCAGATCGGGTAATTTGTACTTTTAACATTTTATTGTTAAACTATAAAATCCACAGATCGGTTCAAAGTCGATTAATCGACGCCCGGTCGGTAAGCGCCGGAGAGCAAACGTCGAATAATCGACGCCCGGTCGGTAAGCGCTGGGAACAAAACGTCGATTAATCGACGCCCGGTCGGTAAAGTGTTAAAATAGTTAAAATGGGATGCTTAAAGAAGTGTGAAAAGTACGAAGTACAGTCTTTTTTTCCCCCGCAAGGTCAAAAACCAAACGTTTTTAAGTTTTGAAAAATATCGAAAATCTAGTATAAATATACAGGGTTATTATAAATGATGGACCCCTTTTTAAAAATTCATATTTATTAAAGTTTTCAACGAAAATTAACATTCTTTATATAAACGGAAAGAGGAGATTTGAAATTTTTTTTCATAATCATAAATGTTCAATGTGTCCACCGCGTGCTGTACGGCAAACATGACTTCTTGTGACACAAGCGGTCTTCCTCTGCTTTTCCTTTTACAAACACTACCAGTCTTTTGAAACTGCTTAAACCAACGGCTTATGCTTTTTTTAGTTGGGGCTTTAATTCCAAATTTGGCTCGAAATACCCGCTGCACTAAAATTTGTGACGCAGTTTTTACAAACTGAAGAACGCAGAAAACCTTTTGGTCCACGGTCGCCATTTTCTTCAGTTGCGCCAGTAAATCAAATTATAATCCAATCCGGTGCAAACTCTACTGGTGCGCCCTCTTTTTGCAGCTTCAGAAAAAAATTTTGCACTAAAAAAAAAATTTGAAATTTCATCTTTCCATTGCAATAAAGACTGTTCATTTCGGATTTGTACTTTAATAAATATGAATTTTTAAAAAGGGGTCCATCGTTTAGAATAACCCTGTACATAAAAAACAATTAAAAAGTAAGGAGCCCTAGAAAAAGGGATAATATTAAATATATTACTTTCATGTTTGCAAAGAACGTGAATTCTATCTTTTATCCTGAGTTACACACAAACAACTGAAACACTTAAAGAATATCAAAATGTAACACAGTTTAGCCTTTACTATTAATGACAGTATTAAATATATTATTTTTATATTTGTAAAAAACAGTAGTTACATGTATACATACAAGCAACCCACATGTAAAACTGAAAAAGCGTATTAAAAACCATTCGTTATTTAAATTATTCAAAACTTTTTTAGAAAAGAAAGAAACCTTTTAATGAGTGAGTTTTAGCAAACGAAGCTACGAAAAGCATACAGTTGCTTAGGGTATTTGCGTCAGTCCGGATAACTGTGCTCCTCGTCATATTTTTTAAAGTACATTATTTTCAGCATCATTAAGAGCGGAAATCTTATTTTATAACCTCACCAGAAGGACGCACCATACAGTGAACCCTCACTATACGCCGCCTCATTTATGCGCCTTTTTCACTTATACGACGATTTTGAATGGTCCCAGCACATTCCATAGCAAAATAATGATAGTATCGTTCGTTTATGCGTCGCTCTAAAGATCAATATTTCACTTATGCGCCGAATTTTCCCTAAAAGTATGAAAATTTATTTATTTTCTTTAAAAAATAAGCATTTTTCTTTACTTTCCTCTTTAATCTTTCGCCTTTATTACTCACGGAAGGCATTTTTTCCGCATGAACTAGAGTTCGGAGAGGGACAATTATCTATTATACATCGTTTTAAAGGGAACAGTTTGTAATTTGGTATGCTACCACTTTTGTTTTCTCTTTATCATTATAGTTACGTTACAGTAATTGCCAAACTGTAGTAATATGTCCCTTTTCTATAGAAACATTCTTATTCTCTCATTAGAACCAATGCTGAGTTTTAGTCCTTTAAATAGGCTTGTTCACTTATACGTCTCTCTCACTTATGCGCCTTTTTCTGTTGGTCCCTAGGGCAGGCGCATAAGTGAGAGTTCACTGTATTTTGTTTTGTTTATTTGGCCTAGAAATAAAAAAAATAGAAGTAGCTCAAAGTTATCTGGACTGGTTCAAAGATACCGTCAAAGACTAAACTAAGCGTTTCCTTCAAATCCTAGAAAGTCAAGAACATTTTTATAGTTGATGCTAACATTGTGTAATTTGTCCACATCTGTTGAGCTGTTTGCTGTTGTGCTTCTTGAAAATGGGAAAGGGAATTGCAGATAAAAGTTAAAATACTCAATCAAAATGACGTTTTGTTTGTATTGCTCATAATTATAACATTTCATGATTTTCAATTTCGAAGCGATGTACGAGTTTTGACCGAGGACCAATAATTCTTTCTACAATTGAGATAACAGACAGGGTGAAACATTACTGTTACTGTACCGTGGTCGTGGCGAGATTTGGAAACTTATGGCGTCACAGATTACCGTCCCAAACGTTCCTTTAATCCATTTATGCCCAAGTTTTGTTAACAATTTTTTTCAATTTATATCTACTTAAAACTCTTACTTGGAATGGTTTACATACATTTTAGGCGAAAAATAGATCGCCGTTGGTATTTAACGTCCTGTTTATGGGATATTTTGCAGATATGTGAGTAAAATACGACCTTACTTGACTTTACTTTTGCAAAGTAACATTACAGAAGGCATCTGTGATCAATTTTAAGCAAATCATTTTAAAATAGTTTAATTTTATAAGAAATAAGTTCGCAAAAAACACTTACTTTCTGCGGCTACCCATGCTGGATCGTTGCTTGACTGATTTGTCTGAAAATAGCTGTCAATAAATAAACTCTGATATCCAAATAGTGGTTCTATCTGGTTTTCTCAAGAAGAAGGACTATTTGACTTGTGAAAAACAGCTTTAGTAAAATGATATAGCCATTACAGGTGTTTGTATGCAGTAACTAACAAGCGTCCCGTTTTTAGGCTACTGGGCATAAATGGGTTAAAATGAGAAAAATTCGTCTAAACAAAAAATAGGTCACAAAAACTGCAAAATAAATTAAGCTGGTTTACCAACAAAAAAAAAAAAAAAAAAAAAAGAAGAAAGAGCTATTTAACTATTAACATTCCATTATGCTAAAATTAAACGTATTTTTAATTTCAGCGACATTGTTTTTGGGTAGCATTCAATCAACAAATAGGCGCTATGTATTAAATAGTTTGGCAAAACACTTTGTAAATGTGCCAAGTCTTTTCATATTATGATAATTTATTCTGCAACAGAAATGTGCGAAATTTGTCATGATTTTCTATTTCGAAAAGTTGTGTGACATAAAGAACGTTAGTTTTAACTAAGTAATAATTCTTTCTGAAATTAGGATAACGGATAGGCTAAAATACTACCGTTACCGTAATGTGGTCGTAGCGAGTTTTGAAAATTTTGAACATCACAGATTACCGTTCGAGATGTTTTATAAAAATCGGAAAATTTGGCCAAATAAATAAAACAAGACACGAAAAGCTACGAAAAGATTCATTAAAATTTAGAATGGTTCCCTAAATAAAAAAAGAAGGAAAAACAGAAAAATACATATTGTACCTCAAAACCAATCTAACGCAAGTCACATTATCTCTGCTTTGCAGTACAGCGTATAAACGTTTGTCTGCTGAGTACAAAGGTCGGGACTCGTGATTTATAGCACTATAAATAATTATAAAGATTAAAGATTAAAAAAAAAAGAATTACATTGTTATGGCTGACTGCAGAATAAGATTCTCATACAAAGTAGTAATAACCTGGAAATTAATATTTTTGGGCTCACGTTATTTTGGATTGCAGGTCCAGCATTGGCAGTGTCATTAAAAAGCGAAAACAATTCTCCAAAACTCCACTATTTAACGTTTATCTTTCCGAACGACCACGTTACCGGAGCCCTGCCGATCTGCACGTAAACAAGCTCCAATCGTAAAACTATCCGACGCAGTTCTAGGGCTCTGCTTCCTAGTTAACCCAGGTAGCACAAATAACCTTTAAACGTTTTATAAACGTTTTTAATCGGTTGTCACAACGTTAATAACCATTGTACAACGTTTAAAAAACGAAGTGTGCAACTTGGGAATATAAATGTTTCCAAACATTTAGTTTTACTATGCTTACCCTATTTTTAAGGCCGTTGCCGGTGTAAGCTTGTGGTTTGGTAAGGTATGCCCAATCGTACTGTGTGTACCAGGACTCTCTTGCAAAAGCTGGTATATCAGTCTGTTCTGGTGGTGGCGAGCCCGCTTCCAGCAGCAAAACGTTGATGCAGGGAAGCTCGGACAGGCGATTAGCAACGACGGATCCGGCAGAACCGGCTCCAACTGGAAGAGATTGTAACAGGTGGATTGATTTTCAAAAGGTACAAGCTCGATAGAAGGTATTTTAAACAAAATTGATATGCGATTTTTCATTAGATGCGAAAAGATTTTTCGCAAGTATGATTCGTTAAGCACAAAAATGTAAATGAGATTAGAAATGTATTTGAAAGTACAGGGTGGGGCAAGGACAGGGAAGGA
>JAXGGA010022482.1:0-14895 GCA_038373865.1 Uloborus plumipes
TAATTCAGGAATATAATCACCCGATTGTAACCTCGAAACCTATCCACCGATTTTGGAGGATTAATTCCGCGATTATACTCTTAACCACCTGTTTAACGTGCTGTTTAAGAACTTAGTTCTTATTTCTCTTGTATACATCATGGCGGATAATGGCGAACGATTATGCTCACTTTAAACATAAAAAAATGGGGGGTGGCCCACTTACCCCTTCCTGGGGGGTAAGTGGGTCCCCACATCATTTTTTAAAGAATACGATAGGTGAAAATATTCAAAGCTTTTTTTTAGGAAATAATGCTGAACTTGTGTTTATTAATAATGTCCAAGATAAAATAAGTCAACAAGTTTAAACTGTTTTGCTTTAAAGCAGCTATATAAGGCATTAAAAACGAACTATTCTAAAAAGGGGCCCACTTACCCTAACCAACCCTATCTTTCTGCTGATGATCTAGAAGATTTGCAGGACCTCCAAGATTTTGAAATTATTGAACGGAGGGCAAGGTTCATCCCAGACCAAAGAGAAAATAGTTTGGAAACTCTGGATGAAGTGGATTTTCGGCAAAGGTATAGAATTCGGTCATTCATAATTTTAATTAGAACTCAACACTTAACTGAAATTTATTATTTAAAATTATATTTATGAATAAAATAAGTGCATTAGAGTGCACAAATATCGCATATCTGTCTATTGGCACTACTTTATTAACAGTTACGCACTGCTATATATTAACAGTTAAGCACTGCATATTGCACTATTGATGTGGCTATGCAACATAACATTTTATAAACTTGTTGTTATTGTTACCTTCAGATTAATAGTGTTACTGAATAATAAAAAGGAAGTTGCAATATCATTAACTCAAAAAAAAAAAAAAAAAAAGCACACTGTATAATAGCTATGACAGTATTACTACTATTAAGTAAATTAACAATTTTGAATTTTTTAATTTAAAGTAGAAAAATAGTCCTTTTGAAATTGATTTTAATAGGTTTTTTTCATGCAGATCAAAACAATATAATTTAGATTAAAACACTTTGATTTATATTAAAAATGAACACATTCTATTTCATTTTTTGAAAACAAATTGATTTTTTTCAATCTGCGAACAGGTACCGCTTCAACAAAGGAACTGTTCGAGAAATCGTAAATGCTTTGGGTTCCAACGTGCAGAGCCAAACCACGAGAGATAGGGCAATCACACCCATCATCAATGATTTTGAAATGGATGCATTTCCGCGCAGTGCAATCGGCGGATTATAAACATTGTCATGTGATCCGAAGCAACCAATAGGAGAAGACGTTACATCTGTGGCTAAATAATCCTGCAATTCATTTATTCGCGGTTGGTGAATAAGAATGGCGGATTATCTTGGATCACGCGATTCTTCTATCCGCGGATTCTCCCGCAGATAATCCGTGATGGTGAATATGGCCGTTACTGGAGCACCATGTCCGAAATATTTAGAGTCTCTTTCCTTAACCAAAGATATATCGCACCCTTGCTTCAATAGTGTTACAACTCAAAATATGACGATTTTGAGTTATTGGTATCACTGGATTCAGAAAAAAAAGCTCTATCAATCTCAAAACGCCGTTCTAACTTGAGGGATTTCAGTGGCCTCCAGATAGCAGTTGAATCGGTGTAGACGATTCACTTGCTATCCCCCCCCCCCCCCCCCCCCCCCAACTTGGAACATTTATAATTTTCACGATAACGAAATATCAAACAGGGAAGGATACCAAATAACGTCTGAAATTCAATTTTAAAAGACTCTCACATTTTGTCATGACTTCCAAGCCCAGAATAATGATATCAGCGGCGGAACAGTTTTTCGCGTTTCCTGAAAAAGCGGATTTTTGAGTTGTAACACTATTGAAGTAGGTGTGCGATATGTTCTGCAATCCTAAAGCAGCTATGCTAGCGGAGCTGTATTTCGTTTACCATCACGGGGGCCCCGATAGAACGCGGGCACTGTGTGACGAGGGTCTTAGCTTCTGTTTATAGTTTATATTATTTTACTTTTTACTCCACATAAATCACAGATGATTCCCAGTTTCAAGTGTTAATTCAGTTAGATTCCACATTCATAAACAAGTTTCTAACCAAGCCGCATGGCCTTATAAAATGCTAGTTTTGGTGAAAATTACGTAAGTTTAGAATAAATGTGGGAGATTTAAATGTTGTTTAATATACTTTTTTTCAAACCCAATTTTGTTCTCCGACTTTGCGGTGTACATTTTTCAAGTTGAATTATTTTTAACATTTATTCTTAATATTTAAAAAAAATTAGAGAAAAAATCATATTTTTGAAGAAATTCACAAACTTCAGGCCTCGTGCGGAACACCTAAACAATTTCTGATTAGACTGAAATTTTTTGTGGAATATGTGGGTAGGTAGGGGCAACTTTTTATCAACTTAGTAAATTGAATTTCGAAAAAAAGTTTTTTTCGATACACCCTACTGCTCGGCCGCTCAGCACGCTCCAAAGTTGGTTTAATGTATTTTTTTTTTTTTTTTTTAAACAGAAGCCGTCAGCTTCGACAAACATGAGGCCTGCGTACTATGCGCCATGCCTCCTGACAAGCAAAGGACGGATTTACACACAGACAGGTTGAAATAACATGTATGGGCAAGGCGGGACTCGAACCCGCGACCTCTTGCTTACGAGGAGAAGACTCTACCTCTAGGCCACCGAGGCCCCGATTTTTTATTCAAAGATTTTTCAAGCATTTTCGATTCACTTCATTTATTTGATATAACATGAGGGTAAAATCTTGTACGATTAACTATGACTATTAGTTGCGTTTTTAGCAGTATACAATTTTGTAGCTTCAAAAATAAATTTGAAATATTAAATCTAGTAAACTCTAAGCTATATCATAATACATAATTTAGTAATAATCTGGATCTTCTGTGGCTCCGTGGTTGAAGCTCCGTCAACCAGAAGCTCCTTGTAAACAAGAGGCCATGGGTTTGATTCCCACCTCGCCATAGGTGTTCTTTCATTCACTTGTATTGTAAAATCTTTCCTATATTTGATCGAAGGCAAGGTAAATGCGGCCCGCAGTCCTCTATGCTTGCGAAACTGATTAGCTTCTAAGTAAAGAAAGAAATAATCCGCAATTTTCGAATTATTGCACATATGCTTAGTTGTCTGATAGTTATCGTAAAACACAAGTGAATTTGCAAAACAAAATCTCATCATAAGCACTTGTAAGAAAAAATTGAGCACAGATGAAAACAAATGTTGGATTGAATTTCAGTGAAGTAATTTTTTACTGAATTTCTCCCATTTAATTCCAAATCGGGGCCTCAACGGCCCAGTGGGTCTGCCCGTCAGTTTGTAATCTCAAGAGGCGCGGGTTCGACTCCCGCCTTTGCCCTGGGTGTAACTTCCCTCTCTGTACTGTAAATTCTTTCCTTCAATAAAATCTGTATTGTACTATCTGTGGAGGCAAGGCGCATAGTACGCAGTCCTCATGTGTGTCGAAGTTTATTGACGTCTAGAATAGAATAGAATAATTCCAAATCATAGTTTGGCATGAATTTCGTATACTTGGCATGTAGTGCAATGCATACGAAGCCAATCGTGTGATACACGCTTTTTACAGCAATGTCAGAATGAAAGTGTGTTGAATATGTCCATAAGTGCTACTTTCGATTAAGAGCATCAGCTGAATCTCGTTGGAATTGCATTTCAGTTCGGATTTTAAAATGTGAGCCTATAGTCAAATTGGCTACGTATTGTATAAAGGTTATCTGTATTATTTATCATGTCAGCTTATGAGGGTTTGAGTAATTGCATTAAAATGTGCAACAAACTTTTACAAGGACAATATCTGAACAACTCGCAGCAGAACCCTCCAAGTTTTCTTTCCCAAGAAACTCGTCAACAAAAAGATTCATACGCTGACCTTATGGGTAAGTTTAAGATTATTATTGAAGTAAAATATTCAGACACGTTTTCATTCAAAGCAAACTTTAAAATGTAAAATAAATAAATGTTTCCATAACATTGTGTAATTTGTTTTAAACAAGATTTAAACAACATTTTTAAACAACATTTTTGAATAAGTAGCGAATTTGGTTAATATTAATTCTTTGAGAGCCATAAACTTCCGGATAAAGTCGAAATTTTTAATCATTTATTGCTGCCACTTTTCAGCACTGAGGTCTGAGTTCCGGCAGATGGATTTCTGTTTTTCAGTTGAAACTTTTTGAAGTTAAACTTTCAATTTGAAGGGCAGAAATCTGTCTTCCGATCTTTTTAAATGCGAGATCCCTTCCTCAATACTGAGAAGTAGCTCCCATGAATGAAATGTCTTTTATATAAATACATTAATAATATTCTTTTTGTAAAAAACGGTTGAGTAGATTGTGCAAAGGGATCGGACTTGATTATATATGGGCGATTCTCAGTAAACTCGTAATTGGCTGTCCGAACCGAGTATTTTAAAAATAATAAAGTGTAATTAAGTAATTATCGCTTTTAATACAAGTAAAGCATCAATACTTTGTGGCCCAATTGTATTTGGAGTGATAACAATTTAATTTTTTTTCTAGAAACAATCTAAGCACCAAAAACACAGTCCCCTGGCTGTCCCAATCCCACAGTCTAACTGTTAAAGATAGTATTTCAAAAAACCTATTACCACTACATAAATTTGGCAATTAATATCTTAAAATAGAACAATGCAACTATATCTTTTTCATGAAATAAGATCCAATTACGTATTTCTAAAACTTAAAATTGTCATGTAAATTCTGTCCGGAGATTTTTCAAACAGTCCCCTGCCACAAATTCAAAGCTCCAATAGAAAAAATCTATTACTCTTGCAAATGATTTTTGTCATGAAGTTTAAAGTAATCAGTGTGAATTTACTGAAATTGCTGAGAACGATGTTGAAACGTTATTTTGTTTAGTTTGAGAGCCACATTTGTGAAGAAAGTATGCATCAGGGTCGTTGCGAAAACAGTCCCCTGGAAAGTGATTTTATTAATGTCAATTAGTTTAATTATGAAACATATTAGTTATTATGTCAACGATTTGTGCTTAAATTTATAGGTAGTCTCGTAACTAATTATGTTCCAATAGTTTTGCAGATATTACGCAACAAAGAGCGAAAACCCAGTTACCTGGCACAGTCTCTTACACAGGTCTGGACTTACCCGCCTATCATGATTTATCAGAAAAACACAAACTTCATTTGGCCATCTTTCAAACCAAAGTAAGATTCATTTTCTGAGCAATATTATTATAATTATACGAACATTTCAAAAAACCATGCTCGGACAGACTTCGTGTGAAAAATGACGAGTTTGCAGAGAATCGCCCATATCTATCTGGTCCATATGACATGCAAAACTAGAAGTATTTTTAAAATCTGACTAATTTCATATTCAACTTGGAAATGTTTGGATAATGAATGACATTATTGATATTTACTTTCCAATTGAAGAGTATTTTTGTATAAAATTAGAAGCCTGAATATATGAATGCAGAAGTGCTTTATTTGCGATGTTTTCAAAAAAAAAAAAAAAAAAAGAAACACAGTATATTTTAAAACTATAATTGATATACATATTGTTTCAAGGGACTTTTTTTTTTTTTTGGCCCCAGTCCCTTTGAATTGGGACCTCCATGTATTTGCTCCTTTTTAAGCGGATAGTCACAGAGAAAAGTTACAAAAGTTAATGAATAAATGAGTAAAAAATATTGAATTTACAAGAATGCTAGGTTCACTTTTCTTCTAAACTTGAACTGGTGAAAGTTTCACACCCATTTATGCCCAGTGTCCTAAAAACGGGACGCTTGTTAGTTACTGCATACAAAAACTGTAATGGGTATATCATTGTACTAAAGCTGTTTTTCACAAGTTGCCTTCATCTTAAGAAAACCAGTTAGAGCCACTTTTTGGACATTAGAGTTTATTTATTGACAGCTATTTTGAGACAAATCAGTCAAGCAATGATCCAGCATGGGTAGCCAGAAGAAAGTTTTTTTTTCGACCTTTGTTTTCATAAAATCGAACTATTTTAAAATGATTTGCTTAAAAGTAGAAACAACAAATGACTTCTATAATGCTACTTTGCAAAAGTAAAGTCAAGTAAGGTCGTATTTTGCTCACATATCTGCAAAATATCCCATAAACAGGACGTTAAATAACTTCATAAATATGGCAACGGCGAACTATTTTAAGCCTAAAATGTATGTAAACCATTCCAAGTAAGTTTTATGCAGATAAAAATAAAAAAAAAAGTTAAAAAAAAAAAAAAACTCGGGCATAAATGGGTGTACATGTACGCAAGTATGTATTGTAAAATTCTTGCTCTGACATTTACATGAATGATTTTCACTCCCTGTATTTTATTTAAGTAGACTCAGTGGTGACAGCACCACCGGACACCTTAAGTACACAGCTTATGAACAGTTTTATGTAGAAAATTTGAACTTCGAACACTGACTGTAATTTACATTGTATTGAATTGTAAATAACATGACATAAAACAAATCTATGTAATATATTACTTTAGAATAATTTTTACACATTCCAAAACTTTGCCATTACCAAATTTTTGAATAAATTAAGAAGTTTGAGTAACTCTGAATTCATTCAGTATTCGCAAAACATTACTAGTATTTATTTTATCAGAAATATGAATGGTTTTTCATCGGAAACGAAAATGTTTTTTTCATCAGAGATATTAATGGTTTAACTTTATTAGACAATAAAGCTGAGTAGGGGAATGTGAAGCAAAGTGAAATAGTTAAGTTGACTCACCTGTTTCAAAGTGTACAAATTGGAAATTTATTCAAAAAAACAGCGTACATAAAGAAGGAACAATGTATTTTGTGATGCAACTTGAGTTTAAATGTAATTTTTAATTTTTCGGCAGTTACTTTGCACCCTGCAAAAAAAGGTCAAAATTTTCCACCACAAAAAACCATGGGGCAAAGTGAAAAATACAAAATTTTTGTGATAAAACATTTTCTATTTGATCAATTGCAGTAATTTTCATCAAATGAATGCGTAAATAAACGAATAAATGAATTATTGATGAAAAATAAACAAATAAATAAATGAACAAATGAATTAATTAATGTATGAGAAAATGAATTTAGTGAATAAAATAGAGAATGAATAACAAAATAAGTGAATGAATGAATACATAAATGAATTAATAAGCAAAAGAGTGGATAAATTAATAAATGAAGAAATACATGCGTGATTTAGTAAATGAATGCATAAGCAAACGAAATGAACTATTTCACTTTGCCCCGCATGCACTTGACAAATTGAATCGGTGAGAGCAAAAACATCAGTTACAAAAATTCGAAAATTATTTTTTTTATGGAAACTGGCCGTGCGAGGCAAGATGCATGTTGAAAATCACGTCAGTCTCATTTGAAATATATGGGGCCTGTTATTTGAATGTTGACCGTAAAAACAATGCTGGAATTAAGACTTTTTTCTCTCTCCTGAACAATTAGAAGTTCTTGACTGACGTTGTTTCTGCACTCACCGATTCAATTACATTAAACGTTTAAAATCAAAACATGTCGAATAAAAACTAAATAAGGATAGCAATGGGCATCAGCTGATCTCAATTAATAGTTAAGATGATAATTACAAACGTTTTATAATTTTATAATAACAGGAAATATTTTTGAAAAACCACATATTACAGTAAAGGTATCAAATTTTGAAAATGACCTGTATAAGTTTCTTCGTTCATCTTTTGAGCTATTTATTTTTTGACAAGTCAACTATATGTCTAAGAACTTAAAATATTGCTAGATAAGTGACGCTGCTAACTGCGAAAATATTTCACCATTTCACTTTGCCCCACATTCCCCTACATACACTCAAATACTTCCAAAGAAGAGGTACTTCTATTTACAAAACAAAATACTCAGTACCCTCAGTAGTGTGAATTATTAAGAGGTTCTATTGAATTCAGTCGCTTTTGACTCAGCAGCATGAGAAATATAAGTTTATGAATTATTTGTACTCAGAAATTTATTTCATAAACCTCAATTTAGGGGACATGTATGTCCTATGGTTCATGGTTAAACACGGAGTTCTATGTGATAATATTTAGATGTAACTAAGATTAAAGTCAAGTTCATTAAACTACTTCAGAATTCATTCATTTATTATTTTTAGAAAAATGAGCAAGATGAATTTATCAAACGTAGTTTTGCCTTTCCCTTAGTTTTGAAGTATAGGGTCACCTGGGGTAATTCCTGGTCAAAAAGCATTAACATCCAATTATCACAAAATCTATCTAAGTTAGCGTTACAAATTTTGGTATGAAGGAAGCACATTGGGATGTCCATCGAATAAAATATTCATGCTATCAACAATACATAATGAACTTGAATAATTGTCGTTAATTAGTGACCAGGAATTACCCCAGAGATGGGGTAATTCCTGGCCACTTACGGGGCAATAATTGGTCACTCACATGATTGATGCAAATACATACATTTTGTAAGCACATTAATAATACAAGTTATTAAACTAACTAGATAAAGAATTTATTTATATATATAGCTAATTAAACACTGTATTTAGTTTTTTTAAGGAAGAATGCAAATTTTTTCAACATAATATATTTACTTAATAAAACTTAGCCAAAATACTTTTTGTACACTTTGTATGCAACAGCTACAGCTTTTATATCTGTTGTGAATGAATCTTCATCTACCAAATAAATAGGTCCATAAAAAATATGGTGCACATGCACCATACACACTGAGCACATGCTTCTGTCTGTTATGAATATGTTAAGGGGAACAGTTAAGTGAACAGTACAATACAGTTACAGTTAAGCATTTCTCTTAGTATAATTAAGAATAATTATTAAAATTTATGAAATAATTGGATGAAATTTAACAAAGAAAAATTCAGTATATTGTATACTTATCATTAACAGATATGAATGTTACATTGCGGTTACAGTTAACTTTGCAGTTAAGGCTCACAGAGTTACTTATAGTTTAAATCAATGAAATATGTCAATAATTGGCGAAATAATAATTCATAAATATTAAAAAAAGGACTGACCAGGAATTACCCCACTGACCAAGAATTACCCCAGTAACCAGGGGCATTATTTGGAGCCTTCCTGCAAATTATTCAAAACAATGGTAAATCCAAAACTATTTTTCAGTAACTGACATAGTACCTAATTCAACCAAAAAGAGAAAAAAGAAAAATATTCAGAAGTTTGAGTTTGATCACGATCTTTGTATGAATGTATCAAAACTAAGGCCAATCTTGTTTTACGAAATTTAACAAGCCATTTTAAAAAGAATTTTTTTTTTCAAACTAAGTACACAGTCAACTCATAATTAAGTAATGAATTGCAATGAAGATAGTTCAGAGTACCTCTGTGATTTTTTTCATTTTGCTGAAGGATTATTAAGACATAAAAAGGACTGTGACCAGGAATTACCCCAGAAACTTGCTGACCAGGAATTGCCCCGGGTGACCCTATGTGTTTAACATTATAATAACAAAATAATCAAGTTATGTAAATATACATAGAAAGAAAATGTTGAACATTTTGTCCGTGGAAGCTTTTTATTTCAAAATTAAAACGCAAAATCGAGTTCCGATGCACAACATTTTTCTATTTTACTCTGTTCAAGTAAATGCTGTTTTAGGCAGAAATATTTATTTTTACATTTATCATACAGAAATTTAAATTTCAGTTTCCTTATTGAACTTTTCTTTTCTTTTTCTAGAGAAGAAATGAGTCTCTTTCTCCTTCCTTTTAAGCAAAAAATATTGCTTAAAAGGAAGAAGAAAAAAGGGGAGGGGGTATTCGCCTACATGCAAAAATACGAAATTTTTTACTGTTACAATTTTTCTGAACATTTTATACATGTGATGTTTGAGACTAGCACGTTTAAAAATTGTAAACTAGGCAGGGGACTGTGCCAGGATACTGTGTATTTGCACTTTGTTGCGTAATATCTGCAAAATAATTGGAACAAATTTAATTTCGAAACTACCTATACATTTAGGCACAAATCGTGGACATAATAACTATAATGTTTCATAATTAAACTAATTAACATTACTAAAATCACTTCTCAGAGGACTGTTTTCGCAACAACCCACATGCATACTTTCATCACAACTGTGACTCTCAAACTAAATAAAGTGGCGTTTCCACACCGTTCTCAGCAATTTCGGCAAATTCACACTGATTACTTTAAACTTCATGCCAAAAACTATTTGCAAGAATAAGTTTTTTTATTGTAGCTTTGAATTTGTGGTAGGAGACAGTTTGAAAAAACTCCGGACAGAATTTACATGACAATTTTAAGTTTTAGAAATACGTAATTAGACTTTATTTCATAAAAACGATGTAGTTGAATTATTCTATTTTTAGATATTAATTTCCAAATTTATGTAGTGTTTATATATTTCTTGAAATAATGCCTTTAAGTGTTGGTCTATAGGATTAGAACTGCCAAGGGACTGTTTTTTTTTGCTTAGATAATTGATAGAAAAAAAATTAAATTGTTCCCGCTTTAAATACAATTGGGCCACAAAGTATTAATGCTTTACTTGCATTAAGAGCGATAATTACTTTAATACACTTTATTATTTTAATATGTACTCGTTCCGGACAACAAATTATGAGTTTACAGAGAAACGCGCATAAATATTAGGGTGTATCACGAATGTTTTTTTGGAAATTCAAAAAGTGAAGTTGATAAAAAGTTATCACTATGTTCACATAGTTACCAATTTTTTTTTTTTTTAATTAAAAAATATTTAGGTCTCCCGGGATGAAGTTGAAATTTCAAATATTTAGCCGAAAAAGTAGATTTTTTGAATTTTGTTTTTTACATGAATATAAAGCAATTATTATTTTTTAATTTCAAAAACACAAATTTTAGAAAAGAAATTAGACGCAAAAAAATTCATTTCTGTAATTAAATATAAAAGTCTCTTGGAATCAAATTGAAAACTTAACTATTTTGTCAAATATCCATTACTTTCATTTTGTTCAGTTGATGGTTGTAACTTTTTCTAGGCTACTTTTTGCATAGTTAAACTATTAGAAACCATGTAAATAAAATCTATCTTAATTTTAAATTAATTTATTAATCTCAACTTGTTATTTGAGTGCAAGACATAAGAAACATTGACAGTGACAAAAAAAAAAAAAAATAATTAAAAAAAAAAAGAGTAATAAAATGAAGCAAATGTTAAATTTATGAAAAATATTAGATGAAAAATATTGCAAATACAACAAGTTAACCATGCTAAACATTGAATGAGAACGCGTTATACAAAATAAATTTCAATTTCGTATTCATCTATCTTGAAGGCACCACAGTTGCAACCCACGTCTTCAACCTACAGCCAAAGTTTTCGGTTACGCTGTTGTAAACAATTTTTTAAATATATTGTGTTTCAACAATATATAGTCTTGCTTGTTTTTCATTCTCGGAATGCTGTAGTTTCAAGCACAGTTTTGAAGTGACGTTACGTTTCAAAGTTTGGGAGGTATTTTCTGTCCAACAATCTTGATCTAATGAAGCCATCTCGTTCTTTGAAACCGCAAACGTGCTGAGACGCTGCTGTAACTTCCTTTACAATCCTTTCAACTGCCTGTGAGGGAATTTTAAACTCATTTTTGTCTCTAGTTCCTAACTCAACAATCATTTCAAGCTCTTGTTTGGTTAAGTTATGAGAAGTGGTTCCGTTACTGTAGTTGATTGCCAATCGATAATATCGATATATTCTTCTGCATCAAAATTTACTTGTGGTGGTTTGAAAATCCTATTTGCTTTAAATTTTGTTTGTCGAGTGTTTTCTATTCTTGTGCTTGCCAAAGATCTAACAGGTTTCCTTGAATGTACCATAAAGGCATTTCTCTGTAGAGTTGACTGAACAACAGTCTTAAACTCATTTTCTAAGTATTTGATACGTTGTACGATTTGAAAAAAGTGTTGTGATGCATAAATAATTCTAGGTTGACATTAGTTAGTAAAACATTGCTAACACTTATATCCTAGAGGTTGGCCAACTATTGGTAAGTCCGTAGCATTTCTTGTAGATTTAGAATGAGTTTTTTTTTGCTCATGATAATGAATCAAAAAATCCCCACTAACCGGGGCCATCGTTATTCTGACGGGCCTGCACGTAGGAAATGATGAGTCATGCATTGAGTCCTTCCTACTTCCATGTTTCTCCCATCGCTTGCTCGCGTAGAAACGTTGTTTAAGCCAATGAGAAATAAATAAACGTTGGGAAATTAACTATTCATTATTTCTTGTATAAAACCTGAAATAATATTTTAAATGATTTTAAATAACGAATTATTTTCGTTGATTATTTTAGATGGAGAATTATGCATGTGTAAAATACAATAAAGAAAACAAAACGTTTGCTAACTTTTATTCACATTAATGTAAATCAAAAGTATTTCGAGCATTTTTTTTCAAAACCAAACACAACTTATTATATTACAAGTACTGACACAATATATTACATGTACATAAATGCTATAATACACAATATATGTAAACACATTATTGCTGTTATGATTAATTGACAGCAAACTGAATTCTCCAGATTTATTTCACTAACAGTAATAAATATACTTTTCTTGGTATATTAATAAGAGCTTAAGGATTTCATTCATGCTATAAAATGTTATTAATAGACTCATTAGTTTCTGAATTCATTTTTCTCTTCCAAAAAATTTCAATAAGATCAGTGTTTCTTTCAGACATTTTGCTCCGGGGGGGGGGCACTTGGAGAATCCGGAGGGGATGGATCATGGGGGTGGCCTAAATCTGCATTTCGGGGACTTTTTTTCGATAAATTGCTCCTCCCCCATTTGAATCAAAAAATTGCACCCCCCCTTTCGATAATGACCTCCCACAAAACCAGAAGCTAGATCCGCAGTTGCAAAGGGAGTGGACCACCTCTCTCCCATCCGAAATAAATTGAAAACTACCTTCTCTCAATAAAAACTTAAACATTTTTAAATATCAATTTGTTAATTTGCTTTAAAAATTGGCTTGCCCCTTCCCTAAATAAATCACCATGTACTCCTTGGGGAGTGGCGATGTATGTTTTAAAAGAGAGTTTTCTGAGAACAATTTCCTTACTCTGTTCCCATAAAAGGGCAATAGATAGAAAAACCGAGTCCACTATGATATAATTCATAATGAAACAAGGCTGTTATCTATCATGAAGTCAAATAGACTTGACAAGGGTGGGGAGGGGTATGACGTTTTGGTGACTCTCAATTTTTTTAAAACATAGTTGTATAGATCTTTGTTGGGAAACAGAGAGTGGATCCAGCTTCTAAAATTAGAAAACGATTATTATTAAAATGAATGAAGAGCACGCATAAGATGGATTATATTTTAAAAACAAAAAAAGAGAAATGGAAATAAGATGAATCAAATCTAGGGCGTAAAAGGATTTTTTGCTGGCAAATTTTCGAAATTAAAGTCCTAAACGATTTTTTTTACCAAATTTAACAACTTTCAGGGGAATTTAGAGGCACTCTTCCAGGTAACTTTTCAAATTGAAGCCCTAAATGAGCAAATGTAGACGATATTTGATGAAGTTATGTAAGAGATGCAGTTCAAAACCCTGCCTAGATACGCAATTGTAGGTAACTTTTGATGATATTTAAGAAGGAGGAGGTTCCCAGAATGTTACTGAAATTGAAAGCCTAATACCACAATTGCTGGTCATCTCTGGTGACGTTAGAGAAATGGACAGGGTTTGGCAGGGAATCTCAGAAAAATGAAATCGAAATTGAAGATTGTGGTACCGGACAGTGGAGAAGTTTTTGAAATTGAAATCTTGAAAGGCAGTTTCGGTGCATTTTGATGTCATTAGAGAAAAGGATGGGTTTAGGATTTTCTCCCTTAAAATTTTCGAAATTTAAGTCCTGGAAGCAGAATAGTAAACCAACTTTGGACGTTAAGGGAAGGGAACGGGTCCAAAGACTCTCCTCCCAGAATTTTCCAAAATTAAAATATAAGAAAATGTAATTATAAGCCATGTATGAGAAAAAATAGACAAGAATTGGGTTCGGATGCCGCCCCCCCCCCGAAAGCTTTGAAATTTTAGCTATAAAAATATGCTATTATCGGCAATCTTTGGAAAAAAGTAGAGGAAAAGAAATGCGATTTGATATTCTCTTCTAAAACATTTTCGAAATTGAAGTCATGATTAGGGAATTTCAAGCAATGTCTTTGAGGACGTTGTGTAAACGTATGGAGTTTATGAATAATTTCGCAGCAATTTTAAAAATTGATATTCTAAAAATGCATTTGTGGACTATCTTGAAAACATTATGGAAATTGATGCAGCTTGGCACTCTCCCTGGAAGTCACCCCCCCTCCCTAAAAAAAGAAAAAGAAAACTGTAGGCGATATTTAATGACTTTAAGGGAAAAAGAAGAGATTCAAATCCCCCCCCCCCGGTAGTTTTCTAAAATTGATATTCTAGAATGCAATTGAAGGCCACCTTTGATGCCCCCCCCCCCTTCCCCATGATGTATCTTTTAAAATTTTCGTTTCTACTTTTATATTTATTTGTTTAATATTTACTTGCTTATTTTTTACTGTAATTAATTTATTGTTTGGATTTACAAATTGAATTTTCCTCCGGGGGGGGGGGGGCGTTGACTTTCTCCGGGAGGGCAGTGCCCCCCCCCCCCGAAGAGATGCCCTGAAAGAAACACTGAATAAGATATTACATGAAAATTATTTAACTTGTTTAAAATGATGCACTTTCTTACTTCAATAAATATTATAACCCTTTTCAACACTATTAGCTGTCTAATTATAAACAATTGAACCAAAAACTTTTTCATTATAACCAATATAAACAAAAC
>JAXGGA010022483.1:0-14894 GCA_038373865.1 Uloborus plumipes
GAAAAAAAGTTTTTTTCGATACACCCTATTGTATAAACACGCCTACCAAATTTCGTTTATCTAACACAAGTCTTTCTTGGTGTTGGGATTTTTTTTTCCGCCAGTGTATATGGGCCTACATTAAATTTTGCATCGGCTAAGTCGATTTAAAGCCATAACTGGCGAAATGCAGACATTAATTGCAGTTAGTTGCTTTATTTTTCAAAATTTCCTATGTTCAGAGCTTTTAAATAAATGGCTTATCATGGTTTTTTATGAGTTCGTGCTGCATCTTATTCAAGACTCGTGGGATGAAATTCCTTCAGAAAAAATACATCTAATTCAATGATTTGTGAAAGTAAAATAGTAGCTATCCGACCTATGCTTTGCACAGAAAATTATAATAGCTCAAACTGAGGCAAATTTGTACTAGTTGAGCTATTAGTGTAAAAGACAAACAAATAACGCTACTAGTGATAAACACATTAGAGTAGGTCATGGAAATGGAAGTTCTACACTGGCGGAAAAAAAAAATCCCAACACCAAGAAAAAATTACTGTAGAGTAATGAGATTTGGGTAATGAAATTGTCTAGTTAACATGTTTAATTGATTAAATGTGCAAGATCACTGGCTAATTTAAGCTCGAGAAAATGCTGTGCAAATGTGAAATTATGTTAATTTAATAGAGGGTGTAACCTCCAGAATTTTGAAGGCAAGTCTGCAAGAATGCATGCATTATGTCATACAGGTGCCGAATGTCACTTTGTGGTATGGAGTTCCA
Source organism: Uloborus plumipes (assembly GCA_038373865.1). NCBI lineage: Eukaryota > Metazoa > Arthropoda > Arachnida > Araneae > Uloboridae > Uloborus > Uloborus plumipes. The sequence goes on from JAXGGA010022483.1 coordinate 762, forward strand.
TGCTTGTTGCACTTGTTGTATCAATACTAGGACCGTCATTGCTGACTGTGGATGATGCTCGAGGTACCGTCCCATACGTTATCAATTGGAGACAGACCTGGTGATTTTGCAGGTCATGGTAACATGCCAGCACTCTGTAGAGCACATTGCGTTACAGCAGCGATGTGAGGGTGAGCGTTATCCTGTTGGAAAACGCCCCCTTGAATGCTACTCATGAAGGGCTGTACTACTGGTTTAATTACCAGACTGACGACAAATTTTCAGTCAGTGAGTTTGGGATAACCACAAGAATGGCCCTGCTGTCGTAGGGAATTGCTCCAGAGACCATAACTCCAGGTGTGGGTCCCATGTGTCTAGGTCGCAGACAGCTTGGATGCAGGCGGTCCCTTGGCCCCCTTCTGTCCAACATACGACGATCACTGGCACCAAGGCAGAATCTGTTTCCATCAAAAATTACAACAGATCTCCACTTCGACCTCCAGTGAGCTCTGTCATGGCACCACTGCCGTCGGAAAAGGCAATGGTTTGCAGTCAATGGAATACCGGCTACAGGCTGCGTGGCTCGGAGCTGTCCTTGAAGTAAACAGTTTCTTACCATTCCTTGGGTCACGACGGTACCAACTGCAGCTCGAATGTTAGCCGCAGATGCAGTAAGATGCGCCATAGCCGTACGCAATAGGGTGAGTCGAAACAATCGATTTTTTTATTTCAAAATCGCATTACCTCTCAAAAGTTGTGGTTTAGTATCCACAACTTGGGAAAAATAAGAAAAAAATTCTAAGTTGACGTCTTTGGTTCGCGCATGAGGCTCAAAGTTAGAAAAAATATGTTAAAAATGGAAATTTTCAAAAAGAAAAAAGAAAAAAAAAACTGTAACTTTTTATAATGCAAATACCATAAGCTGTAAATATTTTGTATATTTTTAATCTAAAAAAATATTTTATAGCTTTTACATACGATCTTTAGTTTGCACATCAGCCTTAAATTGGGCTAAAATCGCCTACAATGTCAAATTTCGAAAATATAGGTTTTTTTTTTTTTCGAAACCGCATTACCTCTCAAAAGTTGTGGTTTGGTATCCAAAATTTGGGGAAAATAAATAAAAAATCTAAGTTGACTACTTCGGTTCGCGCATGAGGCTCAAAGTTGGAAAATATATGCTAAAAATGGAAATTTTCAAAAAATAATTTGAAAAAAAAGTAATTTTTTTTATATCGAAACTGCTTTAAATTGTTAGTAGATAACATAAGTTGAACCCAAAAAATTATATATGACTATTAGAAGATACATTCTGTTTGTGCATAAGGCTCAAGATATGAAAAAAAATGCCAAAAACTGAACCAGAACGCACTATGTCGGCGCTGTGCCGGTATATTTTTGTTCTACAGCCGACTTTTCTAGACATTACACATATTCTAGGAGACAGTTCAAAGTCCCTGCAGTCTGCACTCCCTTTGGTTGTCACTTAGTCAGCTAGACCCGCCAAACAAACAGCATCTTTAATTAGCAACTGAAAGTGAATCAAAAAGTGCAGCGTGTTTAGCTTTGGGTGAGTTTTTTTTTGTAACTTTATAGCATATTTTTATGCTCAAGTTTTGTTATACTGTTCTCCGTTCTCCGAATAATAAATAATGGAACCCCGGAAAACTTCTAAACGTTTAATTATTTGTCCGTTTTTTGGTGTACCGAAAGGGTTAAGTCAAAGTGTTTTAACCACATGTGCACATGTGTTGTTAGCTTGCTTTGAAGAAAAATCGCAATCTGTAAAAGGCGAACCTTTTTCAAGGATTTCAGATTGCATAGCTCATAGAAGAAATTTACTGCAAAGCTTCTATACCAACGGTCAGTCATGTACGTATTGTAAAATTGATAAAGGATTACCATAATACTACACTTTGAGAAAGTCATTTAGTCGTGATAAAGATAAATTGAACTTCAAGACAAAACTCAATCATTTTGTTAATTAAGCGAAGTCTAAACTTTTTGACGTTGCTTCTTTCAGATGTGCAATGAATTTTTCGTGTTCTTGTGCTAAAAAGCCAATCTCTTGTAGATGTACACTATACATCTGTACATTGGTATAGAACGCACATTGGTATTACCACTGTACATTGGTATAGAAGCTTTGCAGTAAATTTCTGCTATTTAAGCAGATATGCAATCTGAAATCCTTGAAAAAGGTTCGCCTTTTACAGATTGCGATTTTTCTTCAAAACAAGTTAACAACACATCTGCACATGTGGGTAAAACACTTTGACTTAACCCTTTCGGTGCACCAAAAAACGGACAAATAATTAAACGTTTAGAAGTTTTCCGGGGTTCCATTATTTATTATTCGGAGAACGGAGAACAGTATAACAAAACTTGAGCATAAAAATATGCTATAAAGTTACAAAAAAAACTCACCCAAAGCTAAACACGCTGCACTTTTTGATTCACTTTCAGTTGCTAATTAAAGATGCTGTTTGTTTGGCGGGTCTAGCTGACTAAGTGACAACCAAAGGGAGTGCAGACTACAGGGACTTTGAACTGTCTCCTAGAATATGTGTAATGTCTAGAAAAGTCGGCTGTAGAACAAAAATATACCGGCACAGCGCCGACATAGTGCGTTCTGGTTCAGTTTTTGGCATTTTTTTTCATATCTTGAGCCTTATGCACAAACAGAATGGAACTTCTAATAGTCATAATTTTTTGGGTTCAACTTATGTTATCTACTAACAATTTAAAGCAGTTTCGATAGAAAAAAAATTACTTTTTTTTCAAATTATTTTTTGAAAATTTCCATTTTTAGCATATATTTTCCAACTTTGAGCCTCATGCGCGAACCGAAGTAGTCAACTTAGATTTTTTATTTATTTTTCCCAAATTTTGGATACCAAACCAACTTTTGAGAGGTAATGCGATTTCGAAATAAAAAAAATCGATATTTTCGAAATTTGACATTGTAGGCGATTTTAGCCCAATTTAAGGCTGATCTGCAAACTAATGATGGGATGTAAAAGCTATAAAATATTTTCTTAGATTAAAAATGCACAAAATATTTACAGCTTATGACAGTTGCATTATAAAAAGTTACAATTTTTTTTTTCTTTTTTCCTTTTGAAAATTTCCGTTTTTAACATATTTTTTCCAACTTTGAGCCTCATGCGCGAACCGAAGACGTCAACTTAGAATTTTTTTCTTATTTTTCCCAAGTTGTGGATACTAAACCACAACTTTTGAGAGGTAATGCGATTTCGAAATAAAAAAATCGATTTTTTCGACTCACCCTAGTACGCAAGATTCGGCGATCTTCCCTCTCAGTTGTGCCACGTGGCAGCTCGGAACTCGAACTTTTTGAGGTAGTACCATCCCTTGCCCATAGCTTCCAATAATCATGCATGGTGGAATCATTCCCAACCAAGTCTTTTTGCAATATCGTCGAAATGAAAATCCACCTTCTCGTAGCCAAATTGTACGACCTCGTTTAAACTCGGTGAGCTGTTGATAATGGCTTCTTCGTCTTCTTAAAGACATTCCTGGCTAACATGAACGCAATTCGCCAAATTTCACGGAAAAATAATACACACGCGCTTCACAACACGCTTTTAAAACAAGCCTTATTTGCATGTTCTGCGTGACGCCAGCTGCACCACACTTATGAGCTGAACGCGAAATTTTAATCGATGACATCTTTCAGTTGTATAAACACGCCTACTAAATTTCGTTTATCTAACACAAGTCTTTCTTGGTGTTGGGATTTTTTTTTCCACCAGTGTATTTTCGATTTTGAACGTCCATTTTGCTATGTATTTACCAATTTTGAGTTGATCGGTACAAAAAAAAAAATCTTTGTTCCGTAAACTTGGATACGTATATGTGTTTTAGAGTTAAAAATCCATGATCAGTTTCCACGGTGTTTTTTGAGCAGTTTTTGCTGAAAATCATGTTTTTCCATGGCCAAATTCGATTATGGTTGAAATCCATGACTTTTCTTCACTTTCCACACTAAACAATAAATGTTGGTTTTACAGTATAACACAGCTATTTCTATAGTACTTTTTCAGTAATAGACTAGAAATTTTTCAAATTTTACAGTAGGGTCATTCCATGTCAAGTGATCCAACGTTTTTTACCTTACATTTTTGTATTTCTTTCAAATTTGGCTCATCAATTGTACCCCTTGAGGTAATCAAAAGTCTCAATTTTTGAGTTTTTATCTCTATTATTGTTTCATTTATGAGACTTTGAACGTTGGAAAAACCCTCGTTTTTCCATGGATAAGGGAACATAAAAGGGACCATAACTCAGCACCAAATATAGATAGAACGATTTGGTAAATGGCCTTTTAAAGTACGTTATTAGGTGTACAACTTAAAAAGGTCTGTTTTTTGCTTACAAAACTCATTTATTTGAATGATAAAATGAATTCATACCTTATTCAAAGTACTGTTCATCGCTAGCCACTACTTTTCTCCATCTCTCTGGTAATTTGCTTATCCCATCGCGGAAGAAGCGTTCATCTTTTGAAGCAAGGTATGAATCGAGCCAATTTTCGATATCCTGTGTTGATGTGAAGCGTATGTCAGAGAAAGCTTTCTGCATCGATCGAAACAAATGATAATCCGAAGGAGCAAGGTCTGGGCTATAAGGCGGTGAGCCAGAATTTCCCATCCGCTACTTTAAAACCAGATCTTAACCTGAGCAGCCACATGTGGCCTAGCGTTGTCATGGTGAAAGATTATGGACCCGTGTCTGGTCGCATATTCTGCACGTTTTTCAGATATAACTTGCTTTAAGCGGGTCAGTTGTTGCCTGTAGAAATCTCCCGTGATTGTTTGACCAGGATTTAGCAGTTTGTAGTGTATCATACCCTTCTGATCCCACCAAATACAGAGCATTACCTTAGCAGCATGGATATTGGGCTTCGGCATTGATGTTCTCGGTTGGCCGGGCTTTACGTACGATTTTTGCAATATCGGTTGTCGTAGTGAATCCATTTTTCATCTCCTGTAATGATTCGATGCAAAAAATATTTATTTTTGTACCGTTCAAGCAACATTTTGGACATGCAACATCTTCGTTCGATGTCTCTAGGTTTCAATTCGTATGGGACCCAATATCCTTGCTTTTAGATGTATCCCGCGGCTTTAAGTCGTTTCGAAATAGCTTGTTGAGTAACTTCAAGTAACTCTGAGAGATCTTTTTGAGTTTGACACGAATCTTGATCGAGTAAAGTCTCCAATTCTTCCTCTTCAAGTTTTTTTGGTTTTCCAGAACGCTCTTTGTCTTCAACACTAAAATCACCACTTTGAAATCGTTTAAACCATTTTCTGCAAGATTTTTCAGATGGTGCATATTCCCCATAAACTTCCACAAGCATTCGGTGTGCTTCAGCAGCACTTTTCCTCCAATTGAAATAAAAAATTAAAACTTCCCGCAAATGGTGCTTATTTGGAGCGAAACGCGACATTTTCAACTGAGTAAAAATTAAACTTGTAGTGCAACACGCAAACAATATAAACAATATTTGGTTGACAGATGTTCAAACTTCATGATAGAACAAAAAACAGCTGTCGCCGTCAATCAATTAGAGCAAAAAGCGCCACCTTTTTAAAACAGACCTTTTTAAGTTGTACACCTAATAGTTGCCGCTTAACCTGATATGCAACATGACTAATTTGATAAAAAATTTCTTTTTCGAAAAATGAAATTTAAATTTCAAATTTAAATTTCTCGAAAAGCATATAATGAATTTTTTCAAAAAATTCTCAAAAATTCTTGTGTATTTTATCTATTTTTTATTTCTGATAGCATATGAGAATTAGCGAGCAAAATTATCAATTTAAACTAAAACTTGCAATTAAATTTGTTTGGTTTTATTGACACATTCACATTCGATAGTAAAACATTTCTTTGAATTGTTCGAGCAAATATTTATCTTACTGTGAAGAGAAAGTTATGATGACTCTTAAATTTAAGTGTTGTAGATTTTTTACCTGCCCACCTTCTGCCCGTTTGTAAAATAAAAATATCAAAGCATTTAATTTAAAATTTATTGTAATCGTTTATGCATTGCATGTAGCATTTTATTTGATCAATATTTACTCATAACTGTGAGTTTCGTTATTTTTAGCTACTTTGAAAGTTGATTAGAAATGTTTGTAGTTATATCTGTTTGTTTTATTATAAGTGCATTTATTTTTCCGATTCATTATTTTAACTTTAATTTCTTTCCTAAAAAGAAAGCCAATAGGTAAAACGTTTTTTTTTAGAAACTTGAAAGATATACTATGTTTGTGAGTAACATTCTCAAGTAAAACACTAAAATTAATTCACAAAACTTTTTTTTATATCTTTGTGGTACGGTGTCAATGAGAAAACTTTGATTTTCGAAATTTATACATCGATGGTATTGCTACATCAACCTGAAAAACATTGATGTTTTCAAATATTCATCTTTCTTCGGATATATTACGTGCGTATTGAGATGTATAGTAATGTCTCGTTAACTCGCACCTCTTTATATCGTTCAATCAGATATATCGAGGTTTTTTTCTGTTTCCTAAGATAATATCGTTTGGTTTTTATGGAGATAGATGCTGGAAACTGCTTTTTGATGTAACATTTTTATCGTATTTGTTTTTTTTTTTTTTTTTTTTTTTTTTTTTCAGGAAATGAAAAATCATCGATTTCGAAAAAACATAACGCAGAACATTGTTGTTTAAAAAACATCGATGTTTTCCAAAACTTTTTTCTAATGAAATATGTATTGTAACTTCTGCTTAGAGATGAAACTTTTAACCACTTTTTTGTACAAAATTTTCTGTAATAAAAAATATTGGCATCGAAGAAAACATCGAATACGAAACAACCATGTTTAAAAAACATCGACCGTAAAATATTAGTACGAAAAAAGAAAACATTTTCTAAGAAGATAGATACTGCTCATTACCGGTTTAATTTCTTAATGAGAATAATTACAGCATATTTTTACGATACATTTTTTGCTGAAATAAAAAACATCGACATCATCAGAAACTTCAGACTATAAACACCGACGTTTGAAAAGCATCGATGTTTCCAAAACATCGACATCGACGTCGTACCTCTATTACTTAGTAATGGCTGTAATCGATGAATGATGTGCATTTGAACCCCTACCAATACTAAATAATGTAATTTTCTCTGCAGACGATGATGAGATCGTCATTGTGGCCTATTACGAATTGTTATTTTCCAGAACTAGATTGGAATTTTGCCCCTTACATCCGGTACGCTGTATACGTTATTTAAAACATCATCCAAAACAGTACACGAAATATAGTTGCACTTAAACGTAACTGCTCCAGGGTTCACACCGATATGTATTAAGCAATATATATCGTAATACATATCAAGCGATAAATATCATGATATATATTCGATATTTATTTTGAAAATATCATTATATCTTGATATTTTCGATACTTATTTTTCGAACAACGATATTTTCAATATAAAAAAATTTTCAATTATATTAATAGTGTTTATTTGTTATTCAAATCACGGCAAGATGAAACAGTATTTATATGATACATTAATGGATCATTACTATAAAAAATCTATTAGTATAATATTCGTTTTTTGTTCTATACTAGTAAAATTACCAGCGATGAACAATTTTGTAACAAACTAAAACTGCCTGGTTAAATATTAGACATTACTTTGAGGTCAATGTATTATAATAATGTAGGAAAATAAACAACTGCTGCTTGAGGTCGCATTTGCTATTTAAAGACTTTGGTTTGCGTTCTTTTCAAATATCAGATATGTAACAAAATTCCCGATATACAACAAAACATCGGATATTTTCGATTTTTTCGAACCCTGAAAAGGACTGATACGATATTCTTCATTTCGTCCGTACTTCGTCCACACCTAAATTACGGATCATAAGCATTCCCATCATTAAGGGAGGTGAAGAAAAAGAAATGTCTCCAGCTTGCGGTGAGAAATCAATGCAGTCACATATAAATGGGTGGTTTTTTTTTTTTTTTTTTTTTTTTTTTTTTTTTTTTTTTTTTTTTACGATATACCACTTCTGAATGTAAAATTTTAAAAGAAATTAAATCAGTAATATCCTTCATACATTTGAATCGATGAGTGCATAAACAACGTCAGTCAAGAACTTCAACTTGTTCAGGAGAGAGAAAAAATGTCTTAATTCTAGCATTGTTTCTACGGTCAACGTTCCAATAACAGGCATCGTATCTCTCGAATTAGTAACCTGACTGACGTGATTTTGACCTGACTGACCTCAACACGCATCTTGCCTCCCACAGTTTGTTTCAACAAAAAACGAATTTTCGAATTTTTGTGACTGATGTTGTTTTTGCACTCACCGATTCATTTCAAACGTAACTATTTGCATTGGAGATCGTATGTTTATGCCCACTTAGTGATATTTCCTTCACATTTATAGGTACAATGAACATTATAGCTTTCATTCGTGCATTAAAAAAAAGTCATAGCTTTATTATCTACTCCAGAAAAAAAGGAAAGAAAAAAAGCAAGAAAGAAAGAAAAAACTAGAGTACATTATCTTTCGGCTTTGAACTTATCTGTTCCCAAACCATTTTTTTTTAAATCTTTTGACAATGCGAATATTTTTAAAGCTTATTTGTTTCCGATTGCAAACATCAATTTTCAAGACATAGCATTAAAACGATTAGTTCGACGACTCCAGCTTTGTTGACAACAAAATGTTGCAATGATTAAGGAAAGTGGATTGCATTGATTAAGGAATATAAACATATTTTGACTATCAGTTATCTGTATGTGCACAGGAGTGACGCACAGATTATTTTAACTTCGGTTTATCACTGAAAACACGAAACGAACTCGTAACAAGAAGTTATGTCAAGAACTTAACAATCCTACTTTCTTGTATGCTGATATCGGCATTCTGGCATCTAATCAATGTTCTATTAATTATCTAAAAATAATACGTAACCAATTAGTAAAAATAAATAAATAATTAAATATTCTTTAGAAAATACAAGAATAATTAATAAAATTCTCTCAAATGAATAATTTTTGTTTGAAAAAATCGTATTCCAAAAAAAAAAAAAAAAAAACTTAATAATAATGCTAAATTCAATAAAACAAATGAAAAATCATTCATTCAGTTATTGTTTCATCAGTTATTGTTTTTTCTCATCCTACATATCTACTATGTTTTCTGAGTCGAGGATTCGGAGTCGGAGAAAAGTAGTAATAGTTAGTCGGAGTCGAAAGGTGGAGTCAGAGTCAATGGCTCTGAAATTCTTATTATAGTAATCGAAAATTTTTTCTCGAAGTTACATTTTGCAATCGGAGTCACGGATTCGGAGTCGGAATCGATGATTCTAAAATTCTAAGAAAAGGAATCAGTCATTTTTTCCCGAGCCATAGCAGCTTATGCGAAATGAAAGTTGGAGTCGTCAGTTGGAGTCGATAGGCTTAGTCGGAGTTAAAGGCTCTAAAATTCTCATTGTAGAAGTCGTTTTTTTTTACGAGCCTGCATTTCGGCCATGGCGCCAGAGTTGTAGTCGGAGTCGAGGATTCAGTGTCGGATTTGGAGTTGAGGAGTCGGAATCGGAGTCCTTAAAATAGTTAATTCAGAAAAATATGTTCCATTTATTCTTCATCAACAGCGTTTTATAATCAAGTCTGTTAGAAGAAAATCTGCATTTAAGTTTGGGATATACATTGGTCATATATTTGGAATGCATTGGTCCCGGTGGGTGCTAATGTTAATTTTTTTGAACTCTTAAAAATTAAACAAAAAATTGTTCAAATCGAAAACTGAAACATGGGAATGAGGTGTATTCGCTAAAATCTTTCAAACAAAAAAAAAGTTAATTCATATCGGACTGTTCATTCAAAAATTATTAGCGTAGGACAGGTTGTTTGAAAGGTTCCAAATTTAACGAAAAACATATTCAAATCGAAAAGTCAAATACAGGAATAAAATGTCCTACCCGAAATCTTTCGAACAAAAACAAAGTATGTTTTTCAAATCGAACTGTTTATTTAAAAGTTATTAGGGGCGGGGGCATATATACAAACCGACAGACTGACCAACACACACTTTTCCCCATCTCAAAACCCCACTTTTCAATTTTCAATATTTAATGTTTCTGTTCCTTTTTTACTTTTTTTTGGACGTTGGGATATTTTTTCTGCATTTAAGTTTGGGATATCTGCATTTAAGTTTGGGATATACATTGGTCATATATTTGGAATGCATTGGTCCCGGTGGGTGCTAATGTTAATTTTTTTGAACTCTTAAAAATTAAACAAAAAATTGTTCAAATCGAAAACTGAAACATGGGAATGAGGTGTTATTCGCTAAAATCTTTCAAACAAAAAAAAAGTTAATTCATATCGGACTGTTCATTCAAAAATTATTAGCGTAGGACAGGTTGTTTGAAAGGTTCCAAATTTAACGAAAAACATATTCAAATCGAAAAGTCAAATACAGAATAAAATGTCCTACCCGAAATCTTTCGAACAAAAAACAAAGTATGTTTTTCAAATCGAACTGTTTATTTAAAGTTATTAGGGCGGGGGCATATATACAAACCGACAGACTGACCAACACACACTTTTCCCCATCTCAAAACCCCACTTTTCAATTTTCAATATTTAATGTTTCTGTTCCTTTTTTACTTTTTTTTGGACGTTGGGATATTTTTAAGACGCATTAAGCAGCTTTAAATGCTTTTTTTCTACTTATTTTACGTTAACTGGAAATTAGGCAAAAACAGAGGAATTGATATATAATAGCAATTTTGTGCAATTGTATTTCAGTACATTTGGTGCTGAATTTAAACAAGATAATAATAATCTTGGGTAGTATTTCATGCAAGCAAGTTTTACAACCAACATTTGCTTTAAGCTCCAGTCTCTGAACTAACGTCAGAATTATTCATCGGGAAAACGCCTCTTTTAGAGGTATAAGATGGTTGGACAACCTGAAAGTATAACCAATAAACAAGAAAAAGTTTATGTGAGTCAGATTTTGGGTATGAAAGTGCTTTCAAACAACTCTGCCTAATGGCTTCAGGCTAAAACACTTCCACTGCTCCATTTCGTCAAGTTAGAGAAAGGACTTTTCAGCAGAAAGAGACATCTGAGCCAATATTTAGAAAAATGCCAATTTGAAATTGGAGTTTTCTGAAAAAAAAAAAATTTGCAGAAAAAAACTAATACTGGATTTTAAGTCTAAATTGGGTATAAATGCAAGAAAATAAAAGGGGGGAGGTCAAGGAAGTTATTTAACCCCTCCTTAGATTACTCACTTTTAAGCCGTTACAGATCTGATGAATGTTACAGATCTGATGTTAATATGAGCTACATATTTGAGTTTATGCTTTCAGTCTTCGTTAACATCTCTAAATATGATATCATTTCCTTGCATTTTTAACATAGAATTAAGATAATTATTTTAAAATATATACATTAGGCTAAAAAATCAAATTTCACTATAAAAAAGCATTTCTTGGAAATAAAAATAAGCGATAAGGTTTTCAAATAAAATAAATTATGAGATTACCAAATCCAAGCTAATAAAACATTTGTTTTGTTTTGAAACAACACACAACTTCAACTTTTTCAACACACAATTCTGCTGCTTGCTTTTCTTTAATTAGCTGCAGGAAATTTAATTTCTCGATCAGAAATTCAAATTTAGCCTGCTAGTTATTATCTAGTTATTTAGCAAGGTTATGAGAAATTGAAGCACCGAAAAATAAATAAATAAAATAATTATAATTAATTAACTTAATTTCTGCAGTGTCAATTTTTCTTATTTTACTAACTTCTATTGTTAGGTCATACAAACCACAAAGGAAGCAATTGTACTAAAACTCATTGCTTTTCATTTTTTAAGAACAGAAATATTCAATATATATGGCTAAAGCCTATGATTTTTGCTTTTTATAATTCTGAAACGTGTGAGTTAGTTCTGTAACATATTCGCTGTTTTTCAATGTTACCGCTCTGACTGTTACCGATCTGACAAACTGACAAAGTTTTTTTTTTTTTTATTTCCGAGTCGATAGCACTAAACTAAAATCAAACACGTGATTTTTTCATTTGTAATAAAGAACTATACTTATATAAAAAATAATTTTTAAAATAATAAAAACTGCACATTTTAGAGCGTGTTACCGATCTGATGACTAAAATGACACACATTTTAAAAAATCACTTTAAAAAATCTTACCTACAATTTTAGATGTAGAAATGCAAATTTTTAATTACGATTCGATAAAACATCCCACCAGGTACTCAGTATCACGTGGTATAGGTGCAGGAAATGATTTTGGGAGCCTAAACATAGATCGGAAGTTATTGTTACCACTCTGACGGCGGAACTTGGGACACACTTATTTCTCACCGGCTAGAAAATCAGGAATCGATTAAAACAAAAATGAAGTAAAATATTAACAAAAGGGTAAAAATAGGGGTTTCTTGTGCAAGTGCGTTTTTTTTTTTGGGAAGTTAGAAAGTGCGCATGACCTGTTTGAATGCTAAGTTTTGTTACTTGGGACACGTTACCGATCTGATTTTTGATGTATAAAAACAATATTTTCTGAAGAAAAAAAGAATTTTTTTTCTGATGTTATTAGATGAAATGAAAGCAAAATTTATCTTCTTTCTGGGGAAAATTATTTTTTTAACTAGTTATTGAAATACTAGTGAAAATTCACTTGGGACTCAAATTGGCACTTTTCTAAATATTAGCTCATCTACGAATTCCGTTTTGAAGTTAGATTTACTACTTGAAATTCAGAAAGACATGAAGTACGCATTTTTCTTTACTGGCATGGCCCTTCATGCTTAAAAAGATTCCATTTTTTTCAGTTGATGTCTCTGCTGTGGCAAATCAACTGGAAATCTTCAACCTTATGTACAGCATTGTATCCACACTTCCTCATTTCATCTTCGATCAACAGGTAATTGGACTTAAAAAAAAAACGATGATTCGTTTCCTGCAACAAAAAAGAAAATTGCTGTTCTAATTTTTTTTCTAATTAATCATGAAAATCTTTTAGATATTTTTTTTTTCCTTTAATTTCAATACTATTAACTGCACCTTTTTACTTTAACATACATTTCATTATTTTATAGTTATATTTATTCTATTCAAATGTTTCTTTCCTTCGTTATTTTTTAAAAAGCACTAAACAGTTTGAAATTTAAAAGAGACATAAATGGATTTTTTTTAAGCATTTATTTTTTTTTTCCTTTTAGATTTAATAATTTATTTTTTTAGATTTATTTATTTTTTATTTTTTTATTGCCTTCAGGAAAGTATTTTTATTTATATATATTTTTTTAATTCTGCAAAATTATTTTTGCCCTATATAACCAAAATTGAATGCACATATTGTTTCTTAACTTTTCACATACGTCATCCCACAATTAGTTAAATTTAACATTGTTGAACATGTGCAATGGAATGACGTATTTAGAAGAAAAAGAAAAAGGAAAACGGACGAAGATTTAAATATAGCAACAGTTTTTAATAAAGCTTTCGGTATCATGCGTTGTTAATACTACTTCAATTGTTGCTAATCGCTGAAGAAAAAAAAGTCCAATAAAGGGAGACAGACATACTTGGAAAAGTGCCAAAAATATCCTGACGTCACTATTTTTGATGGATAACCTTGAATGTTTATTTTTTTTTTTTATTCTCCCAGCAACCGATAGCCACATTTCCCTATCTGACAGCGCCCAGAATAACTGTGTAAAACTTCAATGTTTTCAGTCTCCGATCGCCATGGAAGCGACTGAGTTTACGTTTGCTCCTGTAATAACAGCGCTTCTAGTCGGAACAACTGCAGTGTTACTATTTTACTGGTAAAATAATCATTTTACTTATGTAAATTACAGCATATATTTTCATTCGTGAACTTTTTAAGGGGTTAACCTTTGAGATAATATTTTTGCAATTCATTGAAATAATCCCTTTTAGTTGACAGTCATTAATGGTGCATAGGTTATGTTTCTTTTTTAAAAATTTTTTTTGGAAAAAAAATATGACGTATTAATTTATGTTTATGTACCATTTTTAGCCCTACTTTCCCGTTAAAAATAAAAGAAAGACGAAAAAAAAAGTAT
>JAXGGA010022484.1:0-14893 GCA_038373865.1 Uloborus plumipes
TTTGCATTGTACGATATAATTTTTGCTGAGAATCAGTTCTCTAAATTGTTGATAAATTAAGCATGAGGCAAAAAATTAATTTTGTCAGTATTTAATTTTGTTATTAATTAAATATATTTAGTAGACAAAATAATTATTAGTTTAAATATATTTATTAAATATATTTAGTTCATAATGTTAATCGATGGTTTGAGCAAAATTCCAATTTAAATAGAAATATTCTTGCCAACAGCAGTCTTTAAAAAATGAGATTCTGTCAGATTTGGCAAGTTGGTAAGTGCATTCGATTAAACCTATTTCTCAAAGAATACGGCACCTATTTTCGTGGGATGAAAATCACATTTAATTCATAATGTCAATCGAAGATTTACACCAAAATCCAGTTCAAAACATGTTTTTTTTCTTTCCCATAGCAGCATTTAAAAAGATGACAGATTCAGTATCATTTACATTGATTCCCGTAGGAGATAGGGAGCGTTTGTCGAGCAGCGTCCTCCGGCGGCGGTGAGAATTCGTTGCCACTTTTAGATAGCAGAGATTTAGCTCCTCCCCTTTAACCTCCTTGAGCTCCACATTGTATCGTGTGATACCGCCTTTGAGACGCCGACTGCTACCGGAGCATGCATAAAAACGCATCCCACCGTAGGATCCTACGAGAGCTTCCTGATTGGTGCATTGCCATCACGTGATCGGTTCCCGATTGGTGCATTTTTCACGTGATCTGGCGCTTTGGCGGAAGAGTTTGATGTGAGATTTAAATGTAGCATAGCATATCGCACATCCAGAATGGAAGGGGCACATCTCAAAAATTGCATTTTTTTTGGAAATATCTTTAAAAAGCATAGCTTAGTACACCTTATGTGAGAAACTGACCTATTTTTTCTAGTGTTAACAGTCGCAGCTAAAAAGCAACTTATGCAGTTATCATTTTGTCAATTCTGCTGATTGTGAAGGGAGAATTGAGTTTGAAAGGGGCACATTTTTGACAATTGGTGCAAATTATGGTTAGTACTTTTCTAAAACCAATTAAGAAAACCGTAATTTTGTTTTTCTTTTTAAATGACACTCGTTTTAATTGTTTGTTATGAAATATAAATTGTTTGTGCACAAGTAATTTATGAAGGGTTCCTTTTTTAGAACAAGAAGAATAGTTACTATGTAACCTAGCGTCAAATCATTAGGAATTAAAATTTGATTTTATCGTTCTGAAATGAAGTAGCTATATGTAGGTTAAAGTCACGACAAGAACTTCAAAAAAATTTTAAAGGTTTATAAGCCGATGCCCGTAGCTATTTTGAGATGTGCCCCTTTCGTTCTCCACGGAAATGGAGAATGAAAGAGGTACTTCTCATTAATTACCGACTTATTTACAATTGGCAGGGAAACGCTCACCATAGTCACCTAGCAGAACCTTTAATCAACCAAGCAACGAAAGTTTGGCTAGTTGTAATAGTTATTAGAACCAGGACAAGGACTTAAAAAAGTTTAAATTTTCAGATCGATTTTTTTCAAAACAGCTATTTTAAGAAGTGCCCCTTTCATTCTGGACTAGGGATTTATACTAGGTATACTGAAAAAAAAGAAGAGTAATTTTGTTCTTTCTGCTGAATCAATAGATAGCATTGTTGTTCTGAGTGTCTTTTTTTACATTTAGATTATATTTCATGCATTTATATTCTTTGTTATATTTTTATCGCAGATTTTACTTGTATTAATGGTTCTACTTTTTCTATTTTCAAATATATATGTAAAAGTTTTTAATATTTCAATGTGTTCTGTGTACAAAATTTATTTACTTGATAATAATAATAATAATAATAATAATAATAGCTTATAATGCTTCAAAATTATAATATAAGTATTCCCTCATTGTTTGTCACTAAATCTGTATCGTATTTTATTTATTTGAGTAATTCGTTTTAAATCATTTTTTAGACTTGGTTAAAAGGATTCGGCACCTTGTCCAAAACAACTTGGAGGGTGCTGGAGGACCTATCCTGCTGCTCAGAAATTTAATGTTTTTAAATGTGATTACAAATGCTGTCATAATACAGACAGGAGGGCTAGAGGTACTGTATCATAGTCTATGGGATGAACGCGATTTTCGTTCAAGTTCAGTTACCAACTCTTGTGAGTAAATGAACTCAGCTGCAAAAAACATTAAAAAAACTATCTTTTCTCAAAAGTACAATGTTCCCGCTTTTAAACTTGCACGTTTTCGAAAATTCGCGGAATAAAATCGGGACTTTATTGCATGCCTTTTTACACCTTTTTAGAAAAAACAGCCAATAGATGGCGCTAAAAAAAGTTCATTTGTTGTTAACAATCCCCGAAAATACATTTTTTAAGTAATTTAAAAGATTAAAAAAAATATTTTAGCTAGATTAAAATATTAATTGGGCTAAAGTTGTGCTAAAGTTGTATTTCGTTTTTTAAAAAGTGCGGTACTGCTTGTGTTAATGCGCGTTTGTTTACATGTTATCTGAGCATCTTTGATTCGAACTGCGATTTAAATTCCTGTTATACTTTGATTTGTTTTTTTTTAATGAGTTCTATTTCATCTGAAATGGATGTAGATACTTCTTTATGTTGCTATGCGCATTTTAAAGGACATTGTGCTGTGTAGGACCAAAGCCTTTAATGTTGTGGCTCTTGCAGAATTTTGTATGAATATTTGAGAAAACTATCTTGTAAAGAAATTGCTATAATTTGCCCACTCTAGAAAAAGCTCTCCTTTGCTGTTGTGCCAGTGATTTGCTAAAAGGGTTGAAAATTACCCTGATACAGCAGTGTTGAAACTAGACACACATCTCTTCAGCATCAGCAGTAGTTCCAATGCTAATATAGCCTACACTATCAATACTGAAGTAGGTGTATGCTCTTGTCCACAAGAGTAGTTTGGTGCATTTTGTAAGCACCAGTACTTGTTAATGCAAAAGGAACAAATAGTTTTGCCTTCTGCTCCACCTGCATCAACCCAAGAAAGACTGACTTTAGCAAAGCTGGCATTAGGACCCAAATGTCCTTCTGAATCCTTCTTTGAATCCTTTACAATGAATGAAAAATACCATGCTGTGAAAATCTCGAGCCCATGGATGAGAGTTATGAACAGGATGAGCCATGTACAAGTTATTCCCATGAAAATGGAATTGCTACAAAGGTTCTGCCAAAAATAGAGGACCAAACAAAAAAGACATTTGCTTCCAGTGAAGACAAGCAGCTTCTTTTGACCGAAGTTCAGAGGCTTTTGAGTGGAAATGTTCTGTTGGAGGATTTAAACACTGCTCTGCATTGCATTAAAAAAATGAAAAACATCTCTGATTTTCGCAACATTTTTCTGTCACGGAAATTTTCTAAGAAAAAAATTCATGTGCAACCTACATCAATTGCACGAAGAAGGTTGGGCTTGAAAAGAAGTGCCTCAAGAGTGCCATCTGGCAGAATACCTGTAAAATTGAAAAAAAAAAAGAGAGAGAAATTTAAAATTAAATGTACCAAAAAATCAACAAAATGCTCGTTGAAATGTTAAAATTTTTGCTGTTATTTTATACAATCCTTTTTAGTGTGATTCCTGTCTTTTCACCATTAATTTCCCTTTGGTTCCTTAAAGTCCCATTTTCCTACAAATTGAGTCCCACAAAAATGTTTTTTTTTTTTAATGTAAGATAAATTACACAATTTCAATTTTTGTTAAAAATTTTATTTACTTATGATCTATATTTGACATTTTAAGATTATAAGTTTGTTTTTCAAGTGATTGCAAAAAAATTTCTTAGATAATTTTGTGCCGTATTCCTTGTGTGCTTTCCAAGAACAAAAGATATTGTGTGGTAGCATGCAAGCTCCTAAGCTACAGAGTGCACTCACCTAAATTTAGCAAAATACTCTGAAATTTCCCTACACTTAAAAGGTATTACAAATGAGAACACATATAAAAAGAGTAATAATGTAAATACACTCTTTCTGAAAGCGAGTGAGGCATATGACCTCCTTAAATAATAGGCCTGAATTAATCATTACATTTTTACGCATTATATAAAGTTTTATTTTAAAAATATGCCCTTGCTACATCACCCCTTGCTGTATCCACCTATTAGATGGATTAAACGATGATTTAGTTTTCCTATCACATAAAAGTTTTAATAAAATAAGAATATGCATGAAAGAGTGGTCGGTTCTTAATGGCCAAGAAAAACTTGTTGCTGACAATTTGCTACAATCGGATGATTTTTGTGGAGACGGAAATCCGGATGTATGTAATGAGAAAAAGTTTGCGTATCACAGAAAATGTTACGTGAAATTCACCGATCAGACTAAAATAGATAGAGCCGAGAAAAGAATGGAGGTATCAGAACAATCGCAAGAACAGGTTGGACCTGTCAATCGCCTGAAACGATCCAAACCATCTGCAGTGAATAGTGGGATTTCCCCAACAATTTGTGCGATTTGCCCCAAGGAAAAATTCATAACAGATAAACGTTTTGGGAAACAAAATAAAGAGAAGTTAAGTCAATGTCAAACTTTTGCAGCAAGTAAATCACTTATGGATAGTGCTGTCAGAAAATCTGATGAGAGACTGATTTGTCAAATACAAGGAATTGATTGCTTCGCCAAAGAAGTTAAATATCACAACAGTTGCTACAAGTTGTACACCAAAGTTAACAATTTTTCTGATGTAAAGCCAACTTGTCCTGCAGCATATTCATTGTTCTGTGAACTCATTAAAACCAAAATTGTAAAAATTTTGAAATTTTGTCTATGAATAAATTATCAAAATTATACCATGAAATTGTTTGCAATTTAAATCCGACTGACTCCACTTCTGTAAGTAATCGCCAACTATATTATTATTAAAATAGCCAATTATATTATTTATTTATTTTTAAAGTTATGTACTAAAAATGTTATTCGTAACTCCAGAGCTCGAATACACCACCTTGCAGTGATTTACAAAATTAAAATCATGGAGTAAAATATTGCTTTGTTTTTTTATGGTTTTGTAAATTAATTCATTATTCGAAATGTCTCTATGTGCTTTCGCGTGCTAAATGTGCATACGACAAAAATTACTGTCATTGATCAACAGTCAAAAGCTTAGAAGCAGTTTACATGTTGCGGAATAGGTTTGCTTTACTCCATATAGAAAGTGGCCGCAGCGCCCCCTATAGTTTGTTGGAGTTGGGAATATTAGGTCACCCGGGTAATTCCTTGTCACACCTAATTTATGTTTTAAGAACACTTCTCCAAGATTAAAAAAAAAAAAAAAAAAAAACATGTAGGCAGGGTTGCTACTTTGTCCACTTCTTTGTAAAAAGTACGAGACGGCGAAAAAAGTTGGACAAAATGAAAAAAGTACTGATTTTCCGTACGTTAAATACATAAAATTGTTATGATGTTAATAAAAGTAGTATCTGTACTACATTAACTATTTCTCAATGTGCATTCAATTAAAATAAAAGGATGGTACAGTAAAAGCTCGACTATCCGGAACGCTCGGGAAACGCCGAATTCCGGATACGCGAATTTTCCGGATAGATGAGCGCGAGTTAATTCCGGTTCATTTTCGCCCCTTTAGCTAATATAAAGATTTTTTAAAGTAGTGTTTTGTCTGGAATTTTGAAATCTAACAACGATTTGTCCCATTTTCGCTTCAATTTCTTAAAAATGTCACGTTTTTGCCAATTTTTAAAAAAGTACGAATTTAATCGAAAATTTTCAACAATATATATCGCTGCTTGAAATGAACAGTGGCATATTTGCCAAAATCGATTTTTTTTTATTACATCAAAAAAATCATTTTTTTTACTCTTTCTTGTGGTAATATCGGCATATCTCTAGTTTCAAAATATCACGCAGCAATTGTTGGTGTCGTTGTGCATAGTTATTATTTTGGCGTGCTTCTCCTAGTAAACAACGACACAACCGCCATTGCGTCAGTTCTGAAGAAGTGCTTGGAGGAGGAACATCTATGTCTCTGTAAGTTGGTTCGGCATAAGTACCCTTAATACCATTTTACTTCAAAATACCGTTTTACTGCAAAAACTTTGAAACGCTCTCCTGAAAAGTAGTGTTTTGCATATATGCCACTGTTCATTTCAAGCAGCGACATGTTTCCTACGTAAAAAACGCAAATCTATATCTATAAAAATGGATGGAAGAAAAAAATGTTTGTATGTTCTCTATACAAATCCAGTTTGCTTCGGATTTTCATCACACTTGGCACAGAGGTTTCTTGATGCACTAGAATTCTCATAGGCGGGGTATTAAAATTTTAAAATATCTAAAAAGCTCAAATTCAAATTTCTTGTCAGAAAATGACCCTTTTATGGTAATCGAGCCTATTTTTGTTGTAATCGAGAAAGGCCTTTTAGCATTCAAATTGATAAATTTAAGATTTTTAAATACGAGCATTTTCCAACAAAATTACGATAAAGCAATGAATTTTGCATTTAAGGTTCACCTATTTCCTTTTAGCATGAAATAAGTCAAAAACAATTATAATTCATGTTCTCATTTGGTTGGTGGTTTTTTGTTTATTGGCGCAAGAGCCTTAGTAGGCTATACTGCGTCAAACTATGGTTTTATGTTAAAAATAAAGATATGTCGGAAATAAAATTATCTAAAATGCAATGCACATAAAAACTTCTAAACTTTTAAAAACATTTCGAAACAAGACCCATTAAAGGTTCAAAATTTCAAATGATTAGACGAACGCAGGAATAGTCAAGTGATTTTCACTTAATTGTTTCTTTGGCGTAAGAGCCTTATAGGCTACACTGGGCTAATAAAAATATGTTAAAACCAAAATTTCTAAAAATTTTAAAAACATTTCTAAAAGAAACACATACACGAAGTTTAAAATTCTAAAATTAGAAACACATTGAACAGGAGAAAGACGACACAAAAACAAGGACAAAGTAAAAGCACTAAATCAGACACATAAAGCCAATATCATGAAGAAAGGGGAACAAACCCGGGTGGAGTGCGTCCCCCAGCAACTCCTTTAAAGATGGATTAAAATTGTTAAAATATTTATGACGAATATGATTAAAGTTAGGGCAGTCACTAAGAATGTGTGCCACTGTTTGAGAAGTATTACATGTTCGGCATGTTGGAGCTGGTTCACGGCACAAGAGATGTTTGTGGGTGAACCTTGTGTGACCAATGCGGAGTCGAGATATTAAAACTTGTTGTCTCCTGGTAAGCTGCAATGACCTGAAACCTTTCGTCGAGGGCTGGATGAAGCGTAATTTATTTTGAGTTTCAGTATTCCATACCCGCTGCCAATGGCCGTTAAGACTTTCGCAAATGGCATTTTTAATGTCGTTGAAAGGAACAGGATCATCGATTATAATGTCTGCAGCTTTAGCAGCTGTATCGGCTGCCTCGTTACCTGTAATACCTACATGACCTGGGATCCAACAGAAAAATATTTGAAAATTATTTTGTTTTAAGATATTGTATAAAAGGGAAGATTGAATTACCAGAGGATGACTGTTGTTATTGCAGTTGGTGAGAGATTCTACTGAACTCATTGAGTCAGTGTAGATTATCCATTTCTTATGGTCTGATTGGGTTATTGCTTTTAGAGATGTAAATATTGCTTTAATTTCAGAGGTAAAAATGGAACAGGAGGTATTTAATTTGCCTGAAATTACTCGATCGTCAAAAACTGCAGCAAAGCCAACGTGATCAATGGATTTAGATCCATCCGTGAAAATTTCTTTATATTGATAATATTTGTTTTTAATACTGCAATATATTTGTTTGTAAACTAAATTTGTTGTAGTTTCTTTTGGGTATTTCTCAAGGTCATGCAGTGTAAAAATAGTATCTTCGCTCCATGGCTCAAGAGGTGCTATATTGTTAAAAGTTTTAAATTCTGTCAGCTGAAGGTCACTAATACTCTGTCGCATTCGGATACCAAATGTTGGAGTAACCGAAGGGCGACGCCGAAACAAGTCAATATGCGATGGATAAAAAACATATAAATGAAGAGGATGATTGGTGTCAGATTTTATTTTAAAGTAATAATTTAAAGTTATTTTAAGCCGCCTATAATGAAGTTTAGATTCTTGTGCTAATACATACAGGCTATTTATAGGAGAAGTTCTAAAAGCTCCTGTACAAATGCGCAAGGCCTGGTTATGTACTGGGTCCAGAAGTGTGAGATAGCTTTTGGCCGCAGAGCCGTATATCTGGCAGCCGTAATCAAGTTTTGAGCGTATCAGAGCCCTGTAGATTCTTAACATGGACTCTGTATCGGCACCCCAAGAAGTGTTAGCCAAGACTCTAAGAATGTTTAATTTTAGTGTACAATTCTTTTTTAATTCTCGTATATGAGGTATAAATTTCAGTTTGTTATCCAGTGTGAGACCAAGGAATTTTCCTTGCTCTTTTACAGAGATTGGTTGATTATTAATAAACAGCTCTGGATCAGGATGAAGACCTCTTTTTCGACAGAAATGAATACAGAATGTTTTTTGAGCAGAGAAAACAAAGCCATTTTCTTCCGCCCATTGCGAGATTTTATTAATAGCTGTTTGTAGTTGTCTCTCAATGATACTCATGCTCGGTGACGAGAAAGAGATTTGAAAATCATCAACGAACATGGTACCTTTGACAGCGGGAGGTAGTTGTTCGATTAAGCTGTTGATTGCTATTAGGAAAAGAGTTACGCTTAGTACACTTCCCTGGGGCACCCCTTCTTCTTGAATGAAGGTATCCGACAGAACAGACTTGACACGTACACGGAATGATCGATTTTTCAAAAAATTGGCAAGGAAGATGGGGAGGTTACCTCGCAACCCATACTCATGCAGAGTTTTGAGAATCCCGTATCTCCATGTTCGGTCATATGCTTTCTCTATGTCGAAGAATACGCTCACAAGATGTTTACGTTTAAGAAAGGCTTCTCTAATTAATGTTTCGAGAAGCAGCAGATTGTCAACTGTGCATCTGCCACGCCTGAATCCACTTTGATAGGGGGACAGCAGATGGTATGACTCCAGAATGTACATTAGCCTGGCGTTGACCATCCGCTCCATTAGTTTACATAAGCAGCTAGTGAGAGCTATGGGTCTATAGCTCTCTGGTTTATCAGATTTTTTATTTGGTTTAAGAATAGGTATTATATTGCTTGACTCCATGCTTTTGGGAGGCGCTGTTCAGAATAAATTCGATTAAAAAGCTGCAGTATATTTTCTAAAGAAGAGTTGCTTAAATTTCTTAACATACTATTGTGGATTTCATCTGGACCCGGTGATGTGTTTTTTGTCTTTCTTAAAGCGGTATTTAGTTCTTTAAATGTAAAATCTGAATTGTATTGTTCATTAATGTTAGAATAAAAATTCAGGAGTCTTTTCTGTTTTACAGATTTTAGAGCTAAAAATTTTTGGCTATAATTATCTGCTCTGGAGACATCTGCCAAATGAGTCCCCAAGCAGTCTGCCACTGTTCTCATTTGGCATAAAATATGTATGATACAGAAAAATGAGCTCCTACAGACATTTAATTCTAATTTTTGCGAGCATTTTTTGGTCCTCCTATTTGAGAAATTATGCAAAAATATGGATTTAAAGCCTCATACATTTTCGCTTTTAGCTGGTGCTATTTTTCTGTGAACTTTCCGTGATAGTTAAGTTCTTCTGAGAGTTTGTACAACCATGGTGATTAAATTAAACCAAATAAGAGGTATGTTGCATTAATAAGCCCCGTGCAACGCCGGGCAGAAAGCTAGTATTTAATATATTTGTTTAGTACTCGGTCTTGCTGTAGAAAAAACATAGGTTGCTAAATATTCAACTTTTCGAGTGAATTTTCCGCTTAATAAGAGTAATTTCAAAGACTTAGTTTTTTTTCCTTATTTGAAGAAGGAAATTGTGCATAATTCCTGCAAAAATCTAGAACTTCCAGACTTTTTTTCGGAGTTTTCCACATTTAAACAACGTTGTTCTGCAGTTCAGGCTTCAGTTCTGCAACGTACGTCCGAAATTTTGCAGTATTATGTTTTGAGGGGTACACAATTATGTATGCTATTTTGATATTAAAGTTATTCCTTGAATGGCAAGAATCAATATATTTATTTTAAACTTTCAAACTTTAATTTTTTAATCAAAAACTCATTTTCCTTCAAGTAGACAAAATGGACGAAATGACATTTTATCCGGCCCTCGATGAAGTCGAACAACCCTGCCTTAGTACTCATTGCCCTTCAGGAATTTATTGCCTCCTTGGGACTGATTGTCCCCAGATTGGGAACTATTGCCCTAGATTAGATCATTCAGAATGCTTGGGCAGAATTTTTATGTCTCATTTTTCAACGCTTCAACAATCTCAATTTATATTTTGATAATCAGCATCAAAAAGTATACAAATGCTGCAAATTGGAATAAAATTGAAGGTGGTGAGATATGGATTGACCCAAGGTAAATGTAGCCCTCCGATTTCTCATTTTTCTCTTTCAAACTGTTTCTAAAATTTAATGCAAACCCTGTTGGCCAAATTTAGTTTTCTTAGATCCCTGATTATAAGTTTCATATTTTCTGATAGTTTTTTGTTTTTTACTGATAGTTCAGTGCAAACTTTGTTTAACTGTTTCGACAAATTTCGATAGGTACCCAAATATTGCCACCACAAGACAAAAGTTGATGCAGATAAGCCTATGAGATCGAAAAGAGACACAAATTGCCCCCTCAAGATTAGTATTGACAGTAAAAAAGACACAGCTATCAAGAAAGTATAAGTAAGTGAAATAAACTTATAATTAAACCAAGAAATGTTATTGTTTATTAATCTGTAAATTTTTCTAATTTTCAATGAATTGTGTTAAGTATTGAATTGAAATACATTTAAGATCTTAAAGGTCCTTGAACTTTGCAATAGCAAATGAAATTTTCCATAGTAAAATGTTTTTCTAAAACTTAAATATGTTTCATTTTATCATTATAATAATGAGTTATATTTTTTAATTATTAGAAGTAAGGATATACATCTGCAGGAGTTCTCTACGATTGTTGTGTTGCATTATACACACAATCATCCTGTAAATGCTGCTGAGGCATTCCGATTTCGAATTCCAAAAGAAGACGTCAAAGAAAAAAAAAATGTTTAACGCAGGCTATAACACCAGCAAAAGCTCATGCTCAGTTTAATTCGGAATTGCAGGAGCAGTATGAAGATGAATATCACATAATATCCGCTGAATCGAGCATTTAATCCTGATATTCAGTGGGTGTACCACACATATTATGAAGTTGTTCGGAAAGAATATGGTGATCCCAGTGGCTCAAATGTACAAGACAGCTTGCAAAACTTCATCACTAATTATAAATCTAATCATGAGGGCAATTTCTGCTCAATGAAATGCCTCCCTGATGGAAATTATGTGGTTGTTCTGGTGACATCATTTATGAAAAGGGTCTTGGATCAAGTACCACAGGCATCAGAAGTTCTCTTCTGCGACGCCACAGGAAGCGTTGATAGATTTGGTACGAAAACATTCATTCTGTTTTCCAACAGCTCTTGTGGAGGCTTTCCTGTCTGTGTGTTTCTAACATCATCGGAGAAGGAAGAAGCCTTTATTGATTGTTTAGAAATTTTTAAATCATTTCTAACTAAAGAATCTTTTAATGGAAGAGGCACTTTAGGACTCCAAGTCATAATGTCTGATGATGATAAGGTGGAAAGAAATGGGTTTGAATACAGTTTCCCCGACGAAACTCTATTGTTATGTTCTTTCCACATTCTGCAA
Source organism: Uloborus plumipes (assembly GCA_038373865.1). Taxonomy (NCBI): domain Eukaryota; kingdom Metazoa; phylum Arthropoda; class Arachnida; order Araneae; family Uloboridae; genus Uloborus; species Uloborus plumipes. Next base: position 11,753 of record JAXGGA010022484.1, read on the forward strand.
GCTTGTTGGCGCTATTTATGCAATTCCGAATCAGGAGTCTGCATTAATAGCCGCCAAGATATCTTTTTTCAGTTTAAGAAAGTGCTATATGCACGTACTGAAGAAAATTTTGAAGCACAGTTTTAACTACTGAGAGGATCAGTTTCTGAAAATGCTAAGATAAGCAAATATTTTCAAAATTTGTACAACAGAAAAGCTGAATGGGCCTTGTATTTCAGAAAAAATCTCGTGCTAAGAGGCCAAAATACAAATACTATTTGTGAATCTGGCATTAGAGTATTGAAAGATAGCGTACTTAACAGACAAAAGCTTACTCTGTTGTGCAACTTTTTGATTATCTGGCGTCTGATCTAAACAGTTTTTATGTAAGAAAGCTGGTGTCCATAGCCAATAGTAGAGTACCTAGTTATTTATCAAAGAAGGCTACTTTTCTCGATGAAGAGCTAGGTAAACTAGAAATTTTAAAAATGATAAATAACTTTTACAAAGTTTATAATGTAATCTCAAAGAAGGAGTTTTCTGTAGATGTCGAAGTAGGAGTTTGGCGCTTTTGGTCAAACTGGTGCATTTTGTAAGCACCAGCAAAAGGTGTCAGCATGTACTGGGAGCACTTTTGCAATGAATATTCCTTCAACAGTTGAAGAGCGCAAAAAGCTTCTATGCATTGCCCATGGGGAAGTTAATGTTCCGGAAGAGTGGTTTGCACCATTGCGCTCTGTAAATGATGATGTCGACTAAGTCCCCACTGTTGAAAATACAACATCTGACCTAAAAGAAGAACCAGCTTCAACATTAGATCATGTTGGGGCAGGCAATGCTGTTCCCCTTGTAAGTGTTGAAGATGATGGTGCAAAAGTTGTTGAAGAATTTAAAAATGTGCTTCAAAGTTTAGTATCAATGATTGAAAATAACCCTAAAATGCTAAATGCTGCCAGGAAATTTGTAAAAAATGCAAAAAACATTAAAACTGATTCTGCTCTTCAGTCGGCTCTTGCTACTTTTGGAAAGAACAGTGGTTATGTTTCCGAGAAAAGAAGAGTTATCATCTTGCAAAAGAATTGTACAGCCAACTGCACTTTCAAGAAGAAAGGTAAAATGTGGAGGGCGAATAGCTGTTTAATCAGGAAGACCACCAAAGCGAGCTCGAACAGCTGAGCATGGTTATACGGAAAACAAATTGGTTTTGACTCGTCTACCAAAAGCAAGAAAACGTGCACCACATAATATCACTTACTGTACAGAGAAGAATATACAAATTGGAAAGGAACATTAACTATAAATCCATAATTTGCATTTTAATTTTGACTTCCTAAAGATTAATACTTCAAAAAATTTTCCCGGCCCTACCTGTAAATTTTTAATTTCACCTGCCTGAAGATTGATACTTTCAACAATTATTGCTGACCCTGCCTGTTCATCTTTCACATTTTTAATTTTATATGACTGAAGATTCAAACTTTCAAGAAGTGTTACAGAGCGTTGCTGTTCATCTTTTTTATTTTTAATTTCACTTGCTTGAAGATTGATACTTTCAACAATTATTGCTGACCCTGCCTGTATAAATTTTTAATAAATATCTTCATGGCGACTAAATATTTGTCTGATTCCTAACCTCACGCTTTTATATGTGACTTATACCGCTATCTGAAGATAAACCTTATAAATGAAGTATGGAAGACTAAAAACTATCCATGTAAGTCGAACAACTCATTATGTTCCGAATTTTATTTATGTACAAGCAACTGCCAGGACTCATTCGAATAAACTGAGTTTTCGGAGGATAACAAACAGTTAAAATTATGATACCATACTTTATGAGTAATGGTGATAGATCATAGAACTAAATTTGTATGGGTCATTTGTGTGTGTTTTCTTAGATAAAAAATATAATGATGAATAGATTGCTGAAGTTTTAGGCCACGATCATTGTTCACCTCTTATTAGGTTTCACATTTTCACTAGTTGTGATTTAGTACTGACTTGAAATTAATTTTTTCCCCCTGAATTTGAACTAAAATGTCATTACAGAGTATACTAAACGTATTTTCATAACTCATTAGGTGTGAGGAAATTTTTTTTCATAAATTATGGGGAATCAAACATATGTGACTGAAGTTACACAAAAGTGACATCACTAAAATTGACTTTTTTTCAATTTGAAATCCTCTTTATACTAATAGCGTGAAACTTAAAAAAAAAAATTCTCATAAAAATTGACTTTATGAAAATACTTTTCTTGATAGAAAAAACTGAAAAACTGATAGCACAGAAAATATATAATAGGTGTGACTGATGTAACAAAGATTTCGTGACTGATGTTACGCTAACAAAACATTGCTACAATAATAAATAATGTCTCTTTAATATTATTAACAAAACATATATTTTGCCTAAAATTGAAATTAAATTATAAGAAATAAAAAATGGCAACAAAATCTTAGTTACACTAATTAAGTTTTACACATTAATTTTAAATAAATTGTCCTCTTGAGATAACTACTTCTGGGGAAGGCTATTTTTTTTAATTACTTTTCCTTTCGAATAATAAATTTCATTCACATTGTTAGGCCATTTACAATATTTTATTGCTCAAAACTTGACATTAACTGGCTACTTATATTTTTGAATGGCACTAACTTCACCTCATAGAATTGACCATCATATTTCACAAGAACCCTCTCTCCTGCTGTAGCCTTCAAGTTCAGAACACATTTTCCTAAATTAGACTTCGGAAAATCACTGCCAAAAAAATTTTGCTGCTAATTACCTGCTCCAGCTTCTGATTTATTAAAAAAATATTACTCAAATATAATTATTAATAATATAGCTGCTGACCCGGGGGTGATAGCAAAAATATTTTTACATTTCTTGAAGTGTAGTATGTAAAAACTTTTTTGCATGGTACAAAAAAAGATACACATACAATCGATTGTGCCCTGGTTTGTTCCCCTTTCTTCATGATATTGGCTTTATGAGTCTGATTTAGTGTTTTTACTTTGTCCTTGTCCCGTTCAATGTGTTTCTAGTTTTAGAATTTTAAACTTTGTGTATGTGTTTCTTTTAGAAATGTTTTTAAAATTTTTAGAAATTTTGGTTTTAACCTATTTTTATTAGCCCAGTTGTAGACACATCCACCCTGGT
>JAXGGA010022485.1:0-14892 GCA_038373865.1 Uloborus plumipes
GCCAAGTTGGGCCCTGAGCCTGCTGCTGGTCGCCACATTTGTATTTGTATTTATTTGTATTTGTCTTTTCGTTTGATGTAGGACATTTTATGACAAATTTCATTTGATGGGCTACTGACTGAGCATGGTGATAAAGAGCTATTAATTTCAGCATCGAATTCCATTTTACCTTATTAACAGTTAAATATTTACAAAATAATTAAATAAATAATTTAATATAAAGCAATGCTTGAAGAATTAAAATTAGTGCAACTAATTTATTCCCATACTGATCTTTACAAAACTGACATGTGCTGAGCACTGATAAGAACTGACAAGAATAAGTTTACTCACTAAAATACTAGTTCACAGATACCATAAAGCATACATTCTATTTTCTACAAAATAATACTGCAACAAAGAACAAGGGTATCCTCCTGTTTATAGCCAATCAGGAACATCCCAATCACAAGATTAGGTATTGCTTATGAGATAAATATTCGAAGCTCCTTTATTTTAATTGATTTTTCAAGAAATTCTTTAGTACTTTATAATTATAAATGCATAACGCTCAGGCATCGGAGAAATTCTAATTCTTGCTTTCATCAATTATCCAATTTATTGTTCAGTGTTTTAATAAATTAAATTTCATGACATATTGGGTAGATAATACAGCTATTAATAAATATATCATTATTTTTTGGTTTAATTAATTTTACGTCAATGAGAGGGGGAACAAAAGCATATGGTCGTCGCGAAAAACATGCATATACTGTCAGCAGGATATCTCTTAATGGAAGAAATAACCAAAAGTAAACTCTTTTCCTGTGAATAGCTAACATATCAGTGGCTTGTTTAAAAAAAATTTAAGTTTCTACTGCTCCCCCTTTATGTGAAAAATGGCTGCCAAGATGGCCAAAAAGGCATGTTTTTCCTTATGGTTTATCTTTAAGCTTAAATATTTCCAAGAAGAAATGAGAAACCCAAGTTATGCATTATGTAACCATTTATAGTAAACATCTGTACACTACCAGAAAGTGAGTAAACCTTTGGTTATGTTTTCAATTTTTTGGAATAAATTCCTTAATTTTAGCAAAATCGGCAAAATCGAGTTTTTGTGATGACAATTTCAAAGAGCCCTGTACTTTAGCAATTTTTATTATGAACGTTCTAGTATTTTTTTCTGAATAACTGGAATAACTAGTTTTCATAGATATCTAACACTTTTACATTGCATGAGTACAATTTTTTATAAAAAATGATTAAATAACATCACTTTTTTAGTATTTTGACGTGGCGGACAAACTTTGAGGGCATGTATCTCAGAATATAAGTGGTGCACCTAAAAATTTGGACTTTTTCATGCCTCTATATGATCAATATGTGTGCCAAATTAAAAGAAAATCCGAGTCGGTCGTGCGACCACCATTCGGTGAGTCGGTATGGAATCACTCATTCAGCTTTTGCCCTGTTTGAGTATTTAAGCGTTAAAAAATAATATTTAGGTTTTATGTTGCGTATTTGACATATAACTTAGTTGTGTAGGTTCTTTGAACATAATGTATTACCATTTATAAAGTAAAGAAGGGATGTCACGACATCCCTTCTTCAATCCTGTCATCAATATGTCACGACCGGTGACACACCAAACATTAAAAAAAAATAGCACTGAGTAAACGTTACCCAGTCTACCCTACACCTTAGTTAAGCTACGTATTTTCCCAATTATTTTGGATAATTTAATTTATTATAAGATTATTACACATCTGTCAGACAAAAATGTGACATATAATGGAAGGGGCAAGCGGATAAAGGTGATATGTGACACTTTTTGAAAAACTGACATTTTAACCTGAATGAACACAGCGTTTTTTTTTTTTTTTTTTTTTTTTTTTTTTTTTTTTTTTTTTGTGAAAGCTGTTTCAATAAAATGAAAATAAAAAAAAAGATGTCACATATCACCTTTATCCACTTGCCCCTTCCATTGCAGTGAGACATAGAGAACAATGTCCTTTTAAATAAGAAATTATACAATTTTAGTTAATTATTACGTAAACGTTTACAAGTTTTAATGAATTCTATTAATAAAATACTTTTGGGGTCAAAATAGTTAAAATGAGTATACTGTCAAAAATGAATGTTGTTTTTTCAGTAAAACATAGCTAATTTTATAGTACTAAACTGTTAAACTTGCTAATTTTACAATAATAAACTAAATTTTCTAATTTTACAGTACTTAACTGTGAAATTGCTAATTTTACAGCTTATTACCGTGCATTTTAGAGTTTTAAACTTGAACCTCTGCTGCCAGTATTATACTGTTGTTAATACAGTATAATCGAGAAATGTGCAATGAGTAACCGCCCGTAAGCCAGGGCTGAGGCAGAACTGAAGCAAATGCACCCACAGCTCGATCATAGCATCCTAAGACTGCAGTTTCGCCCTTATTAAAATAATGCAGGTGAAGTTTACGGCAATGAACTGTAAAATAGCTAGTTTTATAATTTATTACTGTGAATTCTAGTTTTAAATTGGAACCTCGGCTACCAATATTATACTGTAAAAACAAGTGTTCATTTTTTGCAGTGTAGGGGTAAAAGATACGAAAGCAATGGATCGCATTTTAGAAATGTAACATTTTAGTGGAACGAACTCTTTTTACGTTTTAAAAAGCGGAAAATCATGTTTCAGAGAAAGCCATAGGTAGGCAAAGGCAAGTTAAAGAGATCGATCACGTGGGTGTGTCACAAAATCCAAAGGTGACAAGGCATTATGTTATTGTGATGGGCTGATAAGATATTTATGAGTGCAGAGACAATAGAAAATCCACACGTAACATTTTTAGTTAACGAGACAGAGATATATGTATCTTTTCAGGATCATGTTGTTAGCTAATGGATGCAGCATTTATTGAAGTCTTTATGATTGTTTTAAGTAACTGTAATCATAAGTATTCATAATTAAAAATTCTAGACTAGCTAAGTGAATAGCGAAGCATATTTGTAAGCTACAGCATTTGTTTCTACGATTATCCTTTTATGAACGTGGATTGATTTCACTGCTTTTTCAAACTTTTAGTTGAAAGACGATTAGAAAAATGCTAGATTTTTTTTCTGCTTTTGTTTACTCTGCAACATAAGTTCAAACATATGATTTTTTTTTGCAATCCCATCATATGTTTAGACTCTAATTAATTGAAAATGCTTATTTACCGTAAAAGTTGAGTTTTCCTTTTTTAAATCTTTACTGTATTTATTTATGTATTTTAATTAATTAATTAATTTTGTAATACCTTTTTTTAACAATGGTAAGTTAAAAGAAACTGTTGAATTTATTTGTTGAGATGGCTCTTATGTTAAATAACTGCCTTCCGTGTTTTACTCGTTTTTAATTCTTCAACTAAAAATTGTGTCCATCAAGAAATTGGGAAACGTTTCACTAAAACAGATAAGTACTTTTACCCCTTTTAAAATTTCCTATGTTCTAGACAAAAACCTAAAACTTATTCCTGAAATAACCTGCCAATGCAAACTTAAAATGTCTAGGTACTCAGAAAAATGCGAACGTAGTTTAAGCGAAAAGAATTGAAGTGTTTTCCATTATTTCAAAAATATGTTTTTATGAACGAGCACTGTCGAAAAATAGGGTGAATTACTCTTTGTCTCATTTTTGACTCATTCTTTCTTTTTAAAAATAATCTGAAAACACGCTCAGTCGTAACTTCACATTCGGCTGACGTCACCAGTGGATGAAAAACTCCAAGCAAGGTTTTAACCCATATTGGACCGCTGTCCTATAAACAGGACAGCTGAAATAAATAGTTGTAAATGACAAATAACACGACTGATTTATTTAAACTTTGTGGGAAATCATTTTTGATGAACATGTGCATAATATGCAACCAAAAATTTGACAATTAAAATAAATTTAAGTTGAAAAATAAATTTTAAAAATATGACTTAAAAACACGATTTTTTTAATAATTAATTAAAAATTAAACATTTAGTTTAAAAATGAATGTATGGAATTATTTTTAGAGTAAAAAGATAGTGCATTGATATGAATAAAAATATACAAGAAAATAGTTATAATTTATAGATTTATATAGCGAATTATGCAGGTGTCCTAAAAACAGGACAACAGTCCAATACCTACCCTTATTTTCAACTGGTTCAAATTCCAACATCGAATGTTGCTCCTAGCACCGTTGAGTGGTTATATTTAAAAAAGGGTGTCATCTCGATTTACAAAGTGCACGATGGCAGCATTTCTGCTTTTTCTGATACTATTTTATTTTCAAAGATCTGATAAGGAAGGGTAATAAATTGAAAAAAAAAAAAAAAACACATCGTGGCGAACCAAATAAACGTTTGCAACTAAAAAAAAAAAAGAAAGAAAGAAATCCCCACCACAAAAGATAACAAATAAGGTCAAGTGGGTGGAGTTTTCCAGTGTAAGGGTTGTCGATTGATTGACTGGCTTCCCCCATGGTATTATTTTGTACATCTAAAGATTTGCATTCCTGGACATGAGACTTTGTACATGTACACCTGTTCTCTTTGGGGGGAACCATTCTAATTTTCAGAATTCCTCTTAGATTGGAGTGTATCATTTGCTGTTTAGGCAGGGCCGTCATTTTAGCAGGGACGTCATTTCAAGTTTTTCCAGGGGGGGCAAAGGGTAAAACACAATACAATTTCACCAGAAAACAACAAAAACCACCCCCACTTATATGTAAATACATTGATTTCTCAAAGTCAGGGGGGAGGGAATTGACCCCCCTGCCCCCTAAATGACGGGCCTGCATTTCAGGTTTTTCTAGGGGGGCCAGGGCCGTCATTTGAATTTTTCCGGGGGGGGGGCAAAGGGTCACAACACAATGCAATTTCATCGGAAAACTTAAACGCCCACTTATATGTAAATACATTGATTTCTCAAAGCCCGGGGGGGGGTGGGGCAATTGACCCCCTGATCCCCCTGAATGACGGGCCTGAGGGGGCGTCAAAGGGTAAAAAAACTGCAATTTCATCGGAAAACCACAAAAATAAGCCCACTTATACGTAAATGCATTCTCAAAGCCAAGGGGGGGGGGATAATTGGCATTCTCTGACCCTCCTAAATTAGGGGCCTGTGTTTAGGTCTCTTTATATGCCAAAAATGCAATGTTGGACTTTGTTTGGACTGCTTTCCAAAGTTTCACTCTTATTTTTTTTTTCTAGGACAGTAAGTTAAAATTTTGAAATTTAGGTAGCGCATTGGACCGTTGTCCTATTTATAGGACAGCCTGTATTTAAAAAACTAAAAAAGATAATTTTAAAATTTTTGTTTTATATGTCTAAGCACCTCCTAGTAATAACATAAATGCAATTTTAAGTTTTTTTGATGACGCGTTCTATAAGTGGTCCAATATGGGTTAAACACTTTATAAACGGATCAGCTGAAAAAACGAGCCTCTATTTTGGGCTTGATTTTTTTATTGTTACAGAGCCGCGGTTACAAGAGATCCAAAATGGCTGATGGGTCATCTTGGCTGTGCTGCAAAGTTTCTTCACATGTGTCTTCAAACGAGACCTTACATTGCTTTTGAAATTGGACATCAAAAAACATGTAATTTAAAACAAATTTTTGAAAAAAACCAAAATATATTTTAGAACTATGCTTTTTCTTCTTCTTTTTCGATCAATATCAGTTACTAAAAATAGCACTTTTGACTGAATATTACACCCTATTATCAACTTGTGCACTCAGTAGTTTTAGTTAAATGTTGTGAACATTGATGGTAATTTTTTCTCCGTAAGACCTTGAAAGAAAAACTTACCACTCCCTGCAAACTTTATCACATTGAACCCGAAATTAATTATTTAATTCATTAATTAGTAGATTCTATAAAATTTTGGTATTCTAAACATTAATGTTATTTTTTTCCAGAACGGATGTGATACTATACCCAAGTCATCTAATTATGTCGTATACGATTTCACTATGCTAACAAATCTAGAGTTCAAGGTTTACCCAGTCTAACTTCTAGTTAGGAAACTCAACATTTCTCTATATACAACGGACATTTGTCTTCATTATTTTGAAGCATAAACACCGCAACTGCGAGAGGTTATGACCTAATCATACTTCGTTGATCTCCCTGCCTTTTACTAAAATAGTTCGTGTGTAAGTTGCCTCTGCACCCTGCGTTATCTGTTATGCGTTATGCGTTATCTGTAACATTGCTGTACACTGTAAAAATGAATGTTGTTTTTACAGCAGAATATAGCTAATTTTATAGTAGTAAACAGTAAAAACTGCTGGTTTTAGAGTAATAAACTGTAAAATTTCTACTTTTACAGTACTAAACTGTAAAATTGCTAACTTTACAGTACTAAACTGCAAAATTGCTAATTTTACAGTACTTTACTGTAAAATCGCTAGCTTTAAAGTACTTAACTGCAAAAATTGCTAATTTTACAGTACTTTACTGTAAAATAGCTAGCTTTAAAGTACTTAACTGCAAAAATTGCTAATTTTACAGTACTTTACTGTAAAATCGCTAGCTTTAAAGTACTTAACTGCAAAAATTGCTAATTTTACAGTACTTTACTGTAAAATCGCTAGCTTTACAGTACTTAACTGCAAAATTGATAATTTTGCAGTAATAAACTGTAAAATTGCTTATTTGACAGTTTATTACCGTGCATTTTACAGTTTCAAACTGGAACCTCAGTTGCCAGTATTATACAGTTGTTTTTACAGTGTAATACAACTAAATTTTACGGCAATAAACTGTAAAATTCCTAACTTTACAGTAAGAAACTGTAAAATTGCTAGTTTTACAGTTTTTTTACTGTGAATTTTAGTTTTAACTTGGAACCGCTGCTGCCAGTATTATACTGTAAAAACAGCAGTTCGTTTTTGTAGTGTACGTTTAGGTGATATTTTGTTTAGTTAAAATTTTTGTAGCAATTCCATATAATAGTGTTTGTGAGGGCGTCACGTTTTCACATATAAAAAAGCTGTTAGCTCGCTTTTGGGGGAAAATTGAGTTTTATAACGTTTGTTACAGATTGATAGACGATGCATGATAGACTTTTGACTTATTAAGAAAGGAACAGGATTTGACACGATTTAAATAATACAGTAATTAACTACGATACATCCTAGAGTGATTCAATATTTTACGCATGGTTTATGTTTTATTCATGACCCAAGTAGCACACTTCGTTTTTAGCCTACTTTCCCGTTAAAAATAAAAGAGACGAAAAAAGCATTAAAATTGGCTTAATGCATCTAAAAAATGTCGCCAAGTCCAAAAAATATCGCCAAGTCAAAATATCGCCAGTCAAAAATATCGCCAAGTAAAAAAAAGTCAAAAAGAAACAAAAAAATGAAATAAATATCGAAAAATTAAAAATTTGAAAGTAGGGTATTGAGATGGGGAATTTGTGTGTCGGTCTGTCGTCGTCGGTCTGTCGGTCTGTCTGTCCCCCTCTAATAACTTTTGAATGAACATTCCGATTTGGACAAACTTTTTTTTGTTGGAAAGATCTCGGCGACAGCTCATTTTTCGATTTGAACAATTTTTGGTTCAACTTTGAGCCGTTCAAACAACCGGTTCCGCGATACTAACTTTTGAATGAACAGTCCGATTTGAACAAACTTTTTTTTGTTCGAAAGATCTTTTCAAGGATACTTCATTCCCGTATCTACATTTTCTATTTGAACAATTTTTCGTTCAACATTGAACCGTTCAAGCAATCTTTCCACACCTAATAACTTTTAAGTGAACCGTCCGAATTGAATAAAGTTTTTTTTTGTTCGAAAGATCTTATCAAGAATACTTTATTCCCGTTTTTAAATTTCCGATTTGAACAATTTTTCGTTCAACATTGAACCGTTCAAACAAGCTCTCACCCCTAATAACTTTTGAGTGAACCGTCCGATTTAAACAAACTTTTTTTTGTTCGAAAGATCTCGGCAAGGATACTTCATCCCCGTTTTTAAATTTCCGATTTGAACAATTTTTCGTTCAACATTGAACCGTTCAAACAAGCTCTCACACCTAATAACTTTTGAATGAACAGTCCGATTTAAACAAACTTTTTTTGTTCAAAAGATCTCGGCAAGGATGCTTCATTACCGTATTTAAATTTTCAGTTTGAACATTTTTTTTGTTCAACATTGAACTGTTCAAACAACCTTTCCCCACCTAATAACTTTTAAGTGAACCGTCCGAATTGAATAAACTTTTTTTGTTCGAAAGATCTCGGAGAGGCTCATTCCTATATTTCACTTTTCAATTTGAACCATTTTTCGTTCAATGATGAACCGTTCAGAAAACATTTTAACATGAGCGTCTACGGAGAAATTTAAATTGAATGTTGATTCTGAACTTCAAGGCGGATTTCCTTCAAACTAACTTTGTAAGAAAATGGTTTTGATAAATAATGTATTGTAAAGTACTTTTCTGAATAATCTTCTGTGAGGACTCTGATTCCGACTCCGACTCCGCAAACATGGCGGAAATGCAGGCTCAGAAAAAATGACTGACTGGGCAGACGATTTTTTGTTTATTTATTTATTTGTTTTGTTTAATTTATTATTATTTTTTTTTATCAGACGATTTTTTTGTTAACAAAAATTTTTCATTCACGAGAGCATTTTATTCCTTATTTATATTTAACAACTGGCAACGGATCAAAAATGAAATTCAAGACATTTTATTAACGAACGAGTTTTTTTTTTCTTTCTTTGATAAAATGTGTTTTGAAGTTCTTTGTACTTTTATTTTATTTATTTATTTTTTTTTCTTTTGAAAACGATTGTGGAATTTTTCTACGGAAGAACTATAGCAGTTACATTCTTTTAAAGGTGCGACAAAACTTTATTGACTCGTTTATTTACTTTTTACGTGTCTATTTTATCTGATGAGAGGGGTATATTTTGCTTTCAGAAATCAGCTTTAAGTGCAAAAAGATATGTTTGACATAATTTTTAGTTTTAGATAATCAAGAGAATATTGATCAGATGCTACAATGTCTATGTCGATGTACGGGAAAGTAGGCTCGTTTAGTTCTTGACAGAACTTCTTGTTTAAAGGTTGTAAAATGGTTATTAACGTTGTGACAACGGATTAAAAACGTTTATAAAACGTTTAAACGTTCTTTGTGCCACCTGGGGAGCCTAATCTTTTGCTTATGTGTTTGGGTTTCTGTTTTTTTTTTCTTTCTTTTAAGATCATACATCATAAATAATCGAGAATTTAAGCTAATTTCCATAAAATACTTTCTTTGCTAAAAATGTAAAAATAAATAAGTAAAGCGATTAGCAATATATTAAGCAGTAAGTAACCGACTTAACACCAGTGCCAAAGCAGAGCTACATTTCATAAACCACCAGCACTGTTACGCCATCCAGAAACTGACTGGCGCTGTTAGTTTCTTGAAGAAATTTTCTGCCTCTAGCCCGTTTACATCCTATTCTAGATTGATGTTTTGTAACTCGAACGAAACTTCCGTTTGTGGATGTTATAACCGAGCTGATGGTGTATTAAATAGATAAAAACAAATTAAATACATAAACATAAAAATAATTATAAAATTAACAAAAAATGTTACACGGTTTGGCTTTTTAACTACTAACAAACTAAGAAGTACATTTTATAGGAGAGAGAAAGAAACACTAAATAACATGCAACTTTAAGATTTTATTTTCTAAAAAAATATCTAAATATGTTTTTAATTTATGATTTATTACAAAAAGTAAGTTTAATACCATTCATATCACATATAAACTCTTGATACAATTATTTGTGCCATGATAAATGCGTGAATTGATGTATTTAAAATATTCAAATTTACAAACAAAAACATAAACAACAGTTATCTGACAAATATTTGTTTCCAATATGAACCACATTGCACTTAAGAATGGTTCTTCAACCTATATCTTCTTGGGAAAAAAATCTTTTACGTTTCCCTCCCAGCATTCCGTTTCATTTTCTACTTCTCTTTCTCTTTAAATTCTTTTATTTATTTATTTATTTATTTATTTATTTATTTTTGACTAGCTACTGAAAAGCATAAAAACATCAATTCATGTATAGGATGAAAGAAAAATCTTTTGACGCACAAAAAAGTAAAAGATAAAATATTTACAAGCGTAGCAAATAAAAACTAGATTGGATAATTGGTTTATGAACACAGGGTTAGATTTTAAAATTAACAGCTTACTAAAAAAACAACGATTATGCTTTCACATCTAAGCTCCGTTGTGGTAAAGAGGAACAAACTTCCAATGATTTCACTTTGGAAACATTTTTTTCCCAAGCCTTTCCAAATTTATGTAAATTTGCTTTGTTGGAGGAAAGTTTCACGAAGGCGGTATAAAACGACTGGGGTATTATTCAAAGCGCATGCGTTCAGTCGAACATCGCCGCAGAGCTCTTGAACTTTTATAAACGTAACCTTAGAAGTTCTTTAACCGGTCCAGTGGTCAAACTCGTTTGCTTTGCTCTGTACGCGGTAACTTCATGTTCGATCCTATAGTGTATGGTTAAAATGCCTTAAAAATTTGTGTAAAGTTGATTGGTTGGGGAAAAATGAATCTGACACACATTAAAAAAGCGAAATGTTGAAAGTAGTCTTCTAGACTTCAAAATGCTCTCTTTTCTTTTGGCAGAGAATTATTTTGAAACCTTACACATAAATTGGTGAAACGTTATGTTATAGTAACACTATCATGGTGTAACCTTACACAAGATACATCGGTCAAGTTACCTTACAGCAGTGGAAGTTCATTTCTATAACAAACATATACCATTATTGTATGGCAACGACAATGTATTCATTTAGAAACATTAGTTTTTTAAGGCAAAATAGCTAATAATAATGCACTTCACATATTTCCTCAAAATATTTCTTCCTCAAGAGCATTACATCTGCTGATTAAAGATCTGGGAGTCAGAGGTCCGCTAAATCCCTTCCTCTGATGCAGATTAGAGTCAATGACGTCACACTCTCCCGAAGTATTTGAAAGGAGGGATAAGATATAAAAGTCGCGAAATTGCTCTTCCCAAATCCCCTAAGCCGGGGACGAAATCGCATCACAATCCTTAAGAAATGGCTTCCCACCCCCTGCTCTGCCACGGCCTCTTCCCTCGGGGCGATTTGGAACGGGCACAAATCGGTATCGGAGGAAGAGGGAGAGTAATAGAAAAGGATTCGTAGATCATTTTCATGCGCTGATTTATTTATTTATTTTTTTGTCTCTTGTTTAGTAATTTGCTTTCTCTCTGCATTGAAAAAAGTTGTTTGAATATGGATTAATTTTACAAATTATGTGCCTGCTTGCTGCCCTATTTTGTTAAAGTTTTATTATAACTCATTTCAATACTATATATCCATATTTACAGTGAAATCTCGTCACAACGAGCACTAATACAACAAAACAATTGCATTAACAAAATGTATTTTCAGTCCCGATTCAATTTTTATTGCATTGCTCTGAGTCCATTACAGCAAATTTTCCGTTACAACGAACAACATTTATGGTATTCATTGTAACATATTTCCAATGTCTCTCTACCTCTGTATTTATACATGTATGTGTGTGTTTTATGTGTGTAAATGCGAGCTCTCTAATGGTATAAAAAGAATGGTTTCAGAACACTTTGTTCATTTTTTAAGTTCATCTAAATAAGTGAAAAAGTTAAACAGCGTATTTAAAGTTAAGAGATGACCGGTAAATCTAAAGAAATACACATGAAACTTTCATTCTAAATTACTTAAAAAACTCGAACAAATTTCATTGAACGCAGAGAAAGCTGAAATTTTGATTTTTATTTAATATTAATATATAAGTATAATTTTTCATTACTATATTAAGGAATTGTAAGACGCCGTTGAGTTTTACTTTTCAAATAATCATTCGGTGGTCGCCACTCAACGTGCCTTACGAACTTGGTTCACAATTTATACCGCGGTCCCGATCCTGGGCGGATGTTGACTGTTTTGTGGGTGAAAATATTCAGGGAAAGTGGGAGTGTGGCAAAAAAGGGCCCAGGATGTCAACGGACTTTCAGAACTCCAGAAAACGTCGAGAAGGTGAGGGGGTCGTTTTTGTGCTCTCCCAGGCGCTAACAAGGTGCTGCTCCGGGGATTTCTAATTTCACACTGAGACGAATTCTTCACAACGAACTCCAGTTTCATCCCTACACACTGTGGTTCAATTTTCTCGAGCGCCTCTTCTTCTTGAAGTGACGGACCGTGGCCGGCGCGTTCCCCCGATTTGACACCCTGCGACTATTTTTATAGGGGTATCTCAAATCGATTGTTTACAACGACAAGCCCCGGACCCTGAAACACCTGAAGAACAACATCCTGCTAGCTGTCGTCAACATCCCAGTCGATATGCTCGAAAGATTAGGACAAAACTTCAAATCTTAGGTAGATCAGTCCATCATTAATGGGTGCCGCCATTTGCCCGATGTAATTTTTAAATCTAGCTAAAATAAAAACTCAGAATGTGTACAATATCTTATAAAAAGGAATAAATTGATACATGAAGTATAATTCAACTTCGCAGAGATGGCCTATGATTCCTCCTTTTTTCAGGATTGTCCATTTTTAGGAAGGGGTGATACGCAGATGAAAATTGAGGAATGGGATTCACAATTGATGGGGGAATTTGAATGGGTAGAAATTCTACCTATTTTAAGGAATGAACTCGTTTTCTCATTTGATTGACACCTGCCATCTCGTCGCGGTTGAATTATACTTGTCATTCTGTTGACTTTTGAAATCAGCAAGTTTCTCTGCCGCACCATGTATTAAATAAAAAGTAAGTAATTTATTTGCGTAGTAGAATTGATAAGATTAGTTTTCATTATTTCCCAGTTTACCCCAGACGCACCACACACTTGGTGATTCATGTTTATGTGTTTAAAGATATATTTTACTACTATTAACTCCTAAGAAAATACAAATAATTTTTATTCTAGAAACAGTATAAACTAGTTCAAAATCAAATAAAAATCAGAAGTATGATACCGAAAATTCTTAGCGTTTCTGAATACTCAAATTATTCCCTAAAACAAGTACGTAAAAGGGACAAACAATTTTACACAACTATCGTTTCTACATCATCTTTATCAGTACCATCAATGAAAGTCGTTAACCGAAAATGCGTGCACTCATGCCTTTAACGACGACGCGGAGCTCATTACGAACCAACGAGATCTGTGAGAAAGGTAAGGTAATAACATCATTATTAAGAGAAGACTATTTGCTATGTTTGACGAGCAGGCGAAAAATTTCTGACTCTGTTCAAAACAATAAAAATACGACGTCTCCGGACTGTTTCCCATTAGCCGCAAAATTTTAAGAAAGTTTTATAGAGCTACATGCAACTACTCATTTTCTTATGTTTACTTATTTAGGAATCGCCAAAACCATAAAATCAAATTATTCTCCTTCAGTTTATTGAAATTATATAATGTCCTCAATGAGGAATATACAAAGTATTTTAAACGATTCTTCAGCCCTCTATCATGATATTTATTAGAATTTTAAATTTTGCGGTAGGCACTGTTGCTTTACCAAAACCTATAACCGCTCTTTAGTAACGTATGAATGTAGTTTAAGAAAAATAACATGCTTCGAACACTTTTAAAATTTACCGACGAAAATAAAATAAATGTTTTCCCTTAAAATGACATGAATGCCATAACTCATAAAGATAATTATTTTTATACCAAAGTTACGCACAACAAGCATTTTCATTCGATACTAACTTCTAATTTTTCAATATTTACAAATTTTTAAACATTGAAAACTGATGTTTTTCCCTGGTCTAAAATAACCATTATTAGAATGTTTGATTAAAGAAAGAGGAGAAAATCATCTGCCCTTCTCACAAAGACTTTCTTGACGAAATCATGTCTTTTTTTTTTTGGTAAAAAGTAACTTAGAGAAAATGAGTTAGTTTTTCTTTTCATTTTTTTTTCTTTTTCTTCCTTTTTTTTATTTCATATAGTCAAACATATATATATATTTTGTTCAAATGAGTGCATTTGTTTGTTTGATAATAACTAAGAAAATGTATTATTTCCAGGTAGACTTTTCACTGTTGTGAAAAACTTTTAACTAAAGAGAAATACATTCAGCTTGTTTATTACTCATTCCGCTTTCAACTCAGGTACGACACTTTACTCAGTGCCATATAGGAGCGAAAAAAGCAAATATTTGCAAAAATAGCTGGGAAATTAGCTGTTCATTGTTTGTATCAGAAAGCACCAAGAAATTACTGTTAACCTATAAGATATAAGTCTTTCCTGAAAGCTCCTGATTTATCACAGAAACATGATTAGCTCTAATTAGGAAGGTTTCTGAATTCCTCAGAAAGAGTCAAGGTTAATTCCAGGAAGGTTATGGAAATTTAGCGGGAAGTTTTCTTGCTTTTGCCATTTATGTTACTAGCACACTGTTAAAACTACTGGTTGCATGTAGCAGTTTTAAAGGGGAACAATGGTAGCACCAGCGGACATACCCCTGAAGGGACCCATTTGACTCCCTATG
The DNA here is from genome assembly GCA_038373865.1 of Uloborus plumipes. Lineage (NCBI taxonomy): Eukaryota > Metazoa > Arthropoda > Arachnida > Araneae > Uloboridae > Uloborus > Uloborus plumipes. The sequence continues at coordinate 14,544 of JAXGGA010022485.1, forward strand.
ACCTCCTTGAAGGTGCCAGATGGAATCAAGTGGCACCCTATGGGTAACTTATGGCATCCAATAGGCACCCTAAAGTGCCATAGGAAGCCTAATATCAACTTCCATGGTACCATAGGAAGTGGCACCCTTCAGGGGGTGCCGCTGGTGCTACAATTTTTCACTCGTAAACTTGCCACATACAACCTGTAGTCTTAACAATGCAGAAAGTATTCACATTAGCTGCTCATTATCTTCCAGGAAAGTTTCGAGGTTGTTTTTTAATAGTTCAGGGATGCGTACTGTTCTTTCATGAGCTTTTATTTTTTCTTGAATGTTTTGTCTCTGTCTACGTATACCCCCCATAACCACT